>VBSM01002223.1:19607349-19621938 GCA_008086735.1 Cheirogaleus medius | reverse complement strand
CTGTTTGCTGGACTCACTGCTCCTCAATCTCCAGAATCTCCTCAATATTCCTCCTCCTAAAGGCCCTCCTTGTCCATCCCATTCCAGGTCTGATGACTGTCCTCTGGGTTCTTAAATGAAGCTCTTCCACCTAGAGTTTTGATTTCTAAGTTTTTTCAATGCCCACTGAACTGTATCAGAGAATATGAAAACTTTGCCTGTGTTTTTCCCTGTGAGCCCCACCTATCTAGTGGACAAAGAGCAACACAGAAGATGTGATCCCTGACCCCTCTCAGCCTCTTCTCCAGCCCCCCGCCCCCTTCTCAACCCACTGAACAGAACCTCGAATGGACATGCTGCTCCTACACTATCTGTACCTCTTCTGTACTCCTGGACAGTGTTGTCATCTTAGATGAAGGAAAGTCTCTTTGTTCTCTAAGAATCAGTCTATTAATATGGCTCCCTTGATACATACTTCCAAGTCCTTATTAGCTGCCATATTTTACCATTTTTACTATGTATGTTTGTTCAATTATTGTCTCCCCTTCACTGCTAGACTTGTGTTAATCATGGCATGGTTTCTATTTTCTGCACGTTGATAAACATATCCTGAAATTTTCTGTCACTTTCTGGTAAAATGGCCTGCATCAACACTTGTAGAGTGTCAATAAGAAAGGTGGAAATGACATCTACTATGATGTACCCTGTTTTATCAGAAAATGTTTAACTGTCATCCATCTTCATGCCACGGGGGTGATGTAAAGATATCCTTGACTCTGTTTCAAAATCTAATTCAAAACCATCAGAATTAGAACATCAAGATATGTATGAATTAATTTCATTTTTTTTTCATTTTTATGAGTGACACTTATACATTTAAAATTCTAAAAGGCCTTTTTCAGTAAGTACAAAATAAGTCTACTATGTGAATAATAGTTTAATTGGCAGAAGTATTATACTTTCTTTTAAATTCTTCCTAAATTTTTTATTTGTTTACATATAGTGTGTGCTCCCCAACAAGATTCCAGTAGACATTGTGCACTGATCAATTCTGACTTTCATTTTAGTGATGCAAATGCCAGTTCACTCTTCTGTCTCTCTCTGTGAGTTTGACTTTGTTGCCAACTAGATCCATACAGCCAGGGGTAGAGTACTGATGGGGTAAATGCAGGAAAAATGAAACATGTTGTGGACAAACTCATAAGGATTGAGCATGGATTATCACATATATAAAAATATAGAAATTATATGGAACAATGGATTATAAAACAGAATACATCAATCGAAGAAGGGCAGTCATACTGTGTCTTAAAACAATGACATTATCCATCCCATTGCCGCAGATCATTGCTTTGGGAGAGTTTCCATGCTGTGATGTGATATGAATTTTTGGAAGATACGCTGAGTTGAGAAGATGGAACTGAAAGTCTGGAGAATAAGGTTTCCTTAATTCCATCTATTCACTTTCCATGCCCAATGGTAAGAAAGGGGGAGTTCATTCATGCCAGCACTCACGCAGGCTGGGTGCCATCATTATTCCCCTGATTCTTGGTTTACAGAGGTATAGGAGCAGTACAGAAAAAAAAAAAACCAACAACAAAAATTGCAAATATATAAAGGGAAGCAATTTGAATGAATTTGACCTTTAGCCCTTTTATTTATGACTATAAAAAGTCAGAGGCCTTTACATGACATGGTGATCTTGCAACAAGCCCAAGGATGATGGGATAGCCCTTACAGATGATTAAGTAAATGATGTGTCTAAGTAGATTGAACTACCTCATGTGGTCACCAACCTACCTTTCCTATTTTATTTTGTTATGTGTGGCTGATAAACTCACTACATTATGAAATAATGTAATCATAGCTTTCTATTATGTTTTGAAGAGCAGAAGAAGGAGAAACCAATAACACTTTTCACCTCTGTTTCCCTAAAAATTCTCTAGTTTATTTTAAATTTGGGATTTTTAAAAATTTTTTCTTCCCAACATAAGTGCCACAGTCTATGTGGTTTGCATAGAGTACACAGTTGTTTTTTATATGCATGGAAATTAAATTAAATGCCAGGTTGTAATATACTAGATGATGGATACTACTTTTTTTTTATTTGTTAAATTAATAACGAGCACTGAAATTCTCTGTGTACCATATTGAAGACTAGAGACCATGATTGAAGCCATACCCGGAAAACCAAATGCCCATCTATTAATTTAGAGTAATAGTAACAATAAGATAATAGTGTTCTTACTTCATTGGTTTTTCTTAAGTAATAAATCTTGAACAAATGTCCCCAATCCTTGAAAAAGTGTTTTTAACCTTTTAGACTGAGGATTGCCCTACTTGTGCAATAGACAGATGCTACTGATTCTTGGAGATTCATTCTGTAGGAATGGATCCTTCACAAAAGCATGTGTTCCTTGGACTCAGTTATGTTGGCAGTAAGGCATTCCTAATTGCAAACCCTAAAGAAATCCTGTCTGCCTGTTGGAGTCCTGAATTTTTTCTTCTCTCCTTTTTGTTTTGTTAGTTTTTGGTTCAGGTGAGGATATCCTTGTTAAACCCAGGTTGAGGAATCCCTGCTGTATTAATTAGCCAGGACAGTCTGCCCTCTGTTCACATACAAATGGTGTCAAGGGATTGTGAAAGGTTCAGACTAAAACAATGAAGATCAAAGGATCAGTTAAATAATAAGAAGCTGGATAAATTTTTAACTCAGACAAAAAAATGAAAATATAAAATGTTATAAGCATGAAAAACTTTAATAAAGCTTTAAACTAGATTAAAAAATAAAATATTGTAATTCTCTATGAGCCAATGTCACAAAAAATATTTGCTGACTAGAGCACATAGATATACAAATTTTCTAAGTGGTATTTTTTATATCACTGAGAATTAAAAATAATTTTAGTAATCACTGCTTAAAAAAAGAAGAGGATACATATCTACAATATGGGTATGATCTGTACAAGGAAATGTCATGTAAATATTTATAGAAGTGAGGTGGAAGGGATTATATGGACTCCAGCCAATGTCTATAGTTTTTGAGTATAGAAAAAATGAAAGAACATGGTAAAATTCACACTTACACAAAGAAGAGGCTGGTCACTACATTCAGAATGGGAATGTTGTTAAAATTAATATATTTGAACCTTTCATGTGCATAGCAAAGTAAGCCATATAATAGAAACTTCCATAGCTTTTTTTAAGCATGAGAATCTGAGCAATTTTTTCCTTGTGGTTCCCAGAATAGTCTCTGTCCTTCTCATCGCCAACCAGTGATATTTCAGAGGAAATTCCTGGAAACTAATACAACAAAGAATGTGTAACATCTGTCTTTTATAACAAAAGTGGTATTTTCATTTGCTGTATGACAAAGTGATGTGTGAAAAGATTAAAATAATTGATCTACAATTTGGCTAATTACTAAAAAAATTAAACAATTGAAATGATTATTTGAAAAACAATTATGAATGCATTTTTAAACCGAGGAATGAAGTTTTTAATACACATTATAAAAATAAAAAATTTGGTTGTAGATGATGTTTCTGTGACCAAAAAAAAAGAAAATTTATATGTGAATGTTAAGGACATTTGTATACCAAATCAAAATGGGGAATAGTACAATGCAAGAACTGAATTCCTGAGTTGTCATTTGTCAGCAGCAGAATATTGAACAAACTTTTCAAATATAAGAAATAAATTCCCCTACTCACCCCTGATATGTCAGGGAGCTGCTGCCTTTATGCATGCAAACCCTACAAAGAGGCTCTGAGCTCAGAAGCTCCTTCTGTGGCTCTGCCCTTGGTGTGCATGGTCTGGAGGAGAAAGACCAAGTCCACAGGGTCCTGTATACCAGTGCAGGAAGCACCGAGGGCTGCAATGTTCTAAAGATCTAAACTTTCTGCTTCATTTAAGGTATAGTTGGGAGTCTTGGTGTAGGTGCAAGGCAGGCAGGGTTTTGCTTCATGGTAGAACAGCACAGTTGTTAAGGGAATGTGCTCTTGAGAGAAAATTCTTGTATTAAATGAAGTCTATTAGTAACTAAGCAAGTGTGGTATTTGCACAAAGGAATAAATCAATGGAAAAAGTAGAGCTAAAAATCAGATATGTACATATAAAAACAAATCATTCATAAGCTGATAAATGGGAAAAGTTTAATTTTTCTAAAAATATGCTAGGAAATTGAGTATCCATTCAGGGAATTAAAATCTATCCTTTGACCTGACATTACACACAAAATCAATTTCAAAAGGAGCATATCTCTATTTATAAAAATATTTAATAGACTATATAGAACACACTAAGGAAAAATACCTTCATGATCAGGAGTAGGTAGGGTAAGATATCTGCATCTAGATCTAGAAATTATTATATGAGTGAAAAAAGAACATATTTTATATAGTTCATGTGAGCAATCACTCTAGAGAGACACTGAGTCAAACTCAAGGCTATTCTGTTCCTTTCTCGTAGAGCATTAGATTCAGAACTGGACAATGGGTGTGGTAATCGTGAGATGTTGAGATGATGAGTGGATTTTATGAAATAATAACATAGAGCAGGTAATATAATACTATGTCTACACTCTTCACTATGAAACTTTTTTTCTAATAAACGGTAAGATGTATCATTTAGATCTATTGTAACATGTGCCATTACTTTACATATCAGAATGAAAGAATTAAACCACTGACAATGAAACAAATACTTAGCACTTAGAATTTTTACGCCATAATTATTGAGACAACTATTTTGAACTCATACACGTGTGGTATATTTGTCTTGTATCACTCCTGTGATTTCATGAGATAGAACATATAAGCAAAATACATTGACAAAGATTTCCATAAAATTTCTCTCACTCAGATAAAACTTATCTGAATCACTTTCCACATACCTTATCCATGATTTCCTCCATATTGTCATTATTTGTGCTAATCAGAATAATTGGTTATACTGCATTTCTTATGAGATTCCTATGCTATCCTGTGAGATTATCTTTCCAACTTTCTAACACCCTTTATGCAAGTTATAATGCTAAGAAGATTACCCAAAGATGTCAATGGGAGATTGTTAGACCAATTTAATGTATACGAACATGAGGACAATCACATTTTGACTTACTTCTGACCAATAGATGGGTTTTGATTTGTTTTGCTTTGTTTTGGTTTGTTTTTGTTTGAGACAGAGTCTCATTCCAACCTTTGCTAGAGTGTAGTGGTGTCATCATAGCTCAAACTCCTGGGCTCAAGTGATTGTCCTGTCTCAGCCTCCCAAGTAGCTGGGACTGCAGGTGCACACCACCACACCCAGCTAATTTTTCGACTTTTTGTAGAGACGAAGTATTGCCCCTGCTCAGGCTGGTCTTTTACTGTTGGCCTCTAGCAATTCTCCTGCCTTGATCTCCCAAAGTGCTAGGAGTACAGGCATGAGCCACCACATTCTGCCCGACACTTATTTTAACATTATCATTTTTTAAGATGCATCTCTACTTGAAATACATGAACATATTTACTATAGGATGAATTGAATACACTGTCTTTCTCTATCACTGCCTATTTCTCAGTGTTAAATCATGGTGGCTTATCTGCAGTATTCTGCTCTACTATTGAGAAAACATGTTTATATATATTTTAACATAAAGTGATTAATTCCATTTACATTCTACCTATTAGAGATATTAGAATTATTAATGGACTACTGGAATTCCTATTTTTATGTGTGAAGTAGTAGTTTTAGAAACTGTGATTTAAGAAATAAATTAAAGAGGAAGATGTAAATTGTAAAGAGATCCTTGAAAGTTTCACTAAAGTGTTTCTAAAGATTTAGGAAAACTGTATGTTGAAAATTTTTGCCCAATTCTTAGTAATGCTCCCTGTAAACTGAATTTCAAATTCAGTCCTTCAATCTATAGTATTTGTTTCTCTCCTTTTCTTTATTTCCATTCTTCCTTTATATCACATGAATGACGATCACATAAATCACCTGATGATTAGTCAGTGCAGAGCAGATGCATTATACTGTTAATAAAATTTTTTGCTCTGCCCCCTTGCAACTGTAGTCAACTCTACTTTTGGGAATTTTGATACTGGAGTTGTGAAAACAACTGAAATTGACTGAAATTTCACCTAGAGAGTTAGGCTCCAGGAAGGCTGAATTAAGTGAACATGAAGTCAGGATCTCAAATACATGAGCCATTCATCCACTAAACTCTAACTTCTAATTAGGATAGAGTATGGAGACAGGGTGCTGGATACTTGCCTCATGATGTGGTCTAATATGCTTTATGTGTGATTCATTTGCAATGGCATATTTTTGAGCATTTTAGTGACCAGGAAAATTCTCAAAAATGTATCCTTTTGAATTCAGGTGCTTTAGCACATTGTAGGAAATCATATCATCTATGCTATCAGAGAGGTTATTTTTGGAGATTCAGTGCTCAGCATTGTGTCCTCGGTGCCTGTGACACCATGTTAGCAAGTGTTGTTGTCTATCACCTGTCTTCTTTTAAACCTGCCCACTCAGAGCTCACTGATTTGATCTGACCTTAAAGGAACACTCACATCCATATCTACTTGAGCATCACTTATGGCCTGTCACTGTGGCATTTTTGTGGTTGTTTTTGTTTATTTGTTTGCTTCATTTTGTTTGGTCCATAGTTTGGTGGAGCATGGTATTAACAGTATACACATCATGACAGATTAAAAAGTATGCATTGAAATGGAGAGGAAAAGGGAATTTATCAAGTCTTTTAAGTATTACAGAATCTCCAGTTAAAATGAAATGAATGGAATGATCCTCTCTGTCTTAAGATGCAAAATTTAAATGAGGCTGTCAGGTCTCAAGGAGTGAAGTATGAGCTTGGAGGAGTTGGAAGTTCTCTTGAATTACAGATGCTCAAGTAAAGCAACTAAATAACTGTTATGCTGATCTTTGAAATGAGAAAGTTGGTCCAGATCAGCTGTATCTCTTACTCCATGTTTCTAGCTCACAGGAGCTCATTTTCTCACTGAAGCTATGAATTTACTGTGTGGAATATATGTCGTAATTATGGACAATAAAAACAAGAGTCCTGACTCTGTGGATGTCCATAGGAGTGCAGTGTACAGTCTCATAGGTTTGTAGGCTTTGCAGGCATAGTTGCAGGACACAGCTTTGCTGCTCTCCAGAAGAGTAAGGTGGACTGTGAAAAGGAAGCTGTCTGGGGGTGAGTGGACAGTCCTCTCTCCTGTGGGATTGTTTTTCCAGCCAGTGCATATATAGAGTTATTATGTATACTGTGTCATTCTCTTAGATCACTTCATGGTGGGTTAGGGATATGTTGTATAATGTTTTTTCTTTTATTTTTCTATGGAGTTTTCTCCACCTGTGTACTCACATTTTGAATCACTAATAGACCTTCTCCTGCCAAAATCTTGGTGTCTACAGGTTCATATTCACATTTTTGTAAGCAGGCACTGCACATATTGTTGGTTACATTTATAAATATGTAACCAACATATTTATAAATCTTTTTTTTTTTTGTACTCACGTCACCTGTGACCATGAAGGTGTCATATCTTAGCTTACGGGCTTGCCAGTGAGCAGATGATTCCACAAACGTTGAGTGTCAACAGAATACATAGTCCCAGCAAATTCATGATGGAATCTGTAGAATTAAAATGTCTTAATTACTGAAATTTTTTCAAAGACTTCAACAAGGTACAGTTGTCTTTTAATCATTCAAAGAACAAATCCTTGTACAAAGAAAATAATCTGCTGAACATGATTATGATTCCTATCACTGACATTTCTCAATCTTGGCTTCTAATACCCAGAAGTCTGCTGGGGACTGCTAAACAACATGGCAAAATGGGGCTTTCTGGTATATGTGAGGCACAGGCACCTATCATTGAAGAAGTAGTTAATAACATGCAAAATGTTACTGGGTAATGAGGTATGTGATTTTGAGGACAGAAATGGACAAGAGTCCCTGGAGCTGAAGCAGGTGCACTTGTTTGGAACAGTAGCTGGAAAAAGAATACTTTTCGATTCTCTCTCTACATGTCCATTTATCTCCTGAGGCCAAGGTATTGCACTTATGTTGTTGTTTCTTTGTTGTGTTTTTGTTGTTGTTGTTTTATGCCAAATAAATATTGTTGAGAAAAAATTCATTTTGAAATAATATTTGATTTACAGAACCATGTATGAATTGTGCAGAGAGTTTCACATGCCCTTCAACATTCAAGAATATCAACAGGTTATATAACTACAGTCTATTCATGAAAACTAAGGAATTGAGAGTGGTATAAAACTATCAGCTGAACTACAGACTTTCTTCACATTTTACCAGGTATTCTAAAAATGTCATTTTCCTATTTTAGAATCTAATTCAGGAGACCATACTACATTTACCAACAGGTATATAAATAATTAGTTGCTGCATAACAAACTACCACAGAGCTTAGTGTCTAAATATTACACATATATTACCCATAGTTGCTCTGTGTTAGGACTCCAGATGTAGATGAGTTAATGATGGAGTTTAAATTTAAGGCTCATCTGGAAAAGTGTCATCCCCTTTCTAGCACACATGACTACTGTAAGGATTCAATTGTCTGCACAGGTTGAGAAGAGCTCACTGTTGAATTATTCCAAGCCTTTAAGAGCTAATACCAATCTATCACACATTTTTCAAAAACATTTAAAAGACAACAATAATAGTGGAGAGAGGTCACTTCCCAATGTATGAGTTAAATTACCCTCATACCACTAGACCAAAACATTTCAAGAAAAGAAAATCAAGATCAATATGCCTTATGAATATAGGGGCAAAATCTTCAAGGAAATATTAGCAAAACAAATCAACAACATATAGAAAGTACTATATACTATGATGAAGGCTATTTTCCTCAATAATGCAAATTTGGTTCAAATACAATACAATTAGTGTCATGGACTATATTAAGAGAATACAGGACTAAAACCACATGATCATTTCAAAATATGCAGAATAAGCACTTGACAAATCCAAAGCTCATCCATGATAAAAAGACACAGTAAATTAGGCCTATAAGGAAACTTTCTCCAATCTAAAGGGAATCCATGAACAACTCATATAACATTATCATGTATCATAAAGTCTCAATACTTTCTCCAATATTAGAAACAAGACAAGGATGCCCACTCTTGCCACATCTATTCAACATTGTATTGGAGGATGTAGCCAAGATAATTAGTCTAGAAATAAATGTAAGACATTCATATTGGAAAGGAAATCAAACTATGTCCATTTCAAAATGAAATGACCTTGGAGGGAGGGCAAGGGCAATATATGTAACCTTAATATTTGTACCCCCACAATATGCTGGAAAAAAATAAAATAGAAAAAAAATGAAATGACCTTATGCATATAAAATCCTAAGAACTCTAATAAAATATTATTAGAATTAAAAAGTTAAACAAAGTTGAAGTATACAAGGACAATATACAGAATTCACTTGTAAAGTATATATACTAGCAATTAGCAACCTAAAAACAAAACTCAGAAAACCACTAGAATTAAATCATTAAAACAGACACATACTTAGGAATAAATTTAATAAAATAAGTTTAAAATAAGTACGCTGAAAACTATAAGACATGTTCAAAAAATTGAATCCTAAAAAAATGGGCAAACATTGAATAATCATAGATTAAAAGGCTTAATATTATTGTTGGCAATACTTTCTATATAAAACGATAGATGTAAGGCAGTTACTATCAAACTACTAGGTGCAACTTTTTTTCCTAACTTAGCAAATTGATTCTAAAATTCATAATAATGCTATATGATTTACATATAATACAATAGAGAAGATTGAAAATAATTTTTAAAAAGAATAAAATTTGCAAAATAGACTCATACTTCCTGATTTCAAAACTAATTATAAAGAAATATTAATCAAGATTTGTAGTACTAATATAAGATTAGACATACAGACCAATGGAATAGAATTGGATGTCCAGAAATTAATTCTTACATTTATGGTCAATTCTCCAATCCTAGCAGGCCCTTAAAACTGAGTTACAAAGTGTGACCCAAGAGGAGGTGTACTATACTCCATAAAAACTATTTGTATTTTCTAATCTATACAAGCAGAAATCTGGGGAACATATGGAAATGGACATTGAGGGTATAGAATAATGGTGAAAGAAATAAAAAGTTGGATCAGGCTGAATATATTAATATGTACCTATTAAGAAGAGTCTCTGCATTTAATGTTGTAACTTAGGGAATTAGGAATGGTACTAATGATTTGCTTATTTGGCTGAAACATAGTTGAAAAGATGATTCACCATGAACAAGTTGGAGATGCCCAGTCTCCCTTGGTTTTACATTATATGAAAGGATTCAAAGGCTTGGGGAGATTAGAATTGTAGAGTGAAATTGAAAGCTAGTCACCCACTCAGAGAAGGGACCAGAAGACATATCATTGCCAATACCTGGAGAAATAGATTTGTGAGGGTAGGCCAGTATCTTTTAAGAGTTCTGTGACTGATCATCTCTGTAGGCTGGACCTTACAGTAGGAACCATACTCACTCAAATAGAAGGTTTAAATGCAATGAGAATAATTGAATCCCAAGGGAGCAGGGGCCATGTAGTGTCAATGAACCATCAAAAACAAGGTGAGCACAGTTACTATAATGGACAGCAGAGGCAAAACAACAATTAGAATAGTCCTGCTTGTATATATCAATAGTGTTCCTAAAAGTGAAATAGGTAGTGTTAGGTTTATTCCAGGTGGGAACCTGAAAAATATGTATAGGACAGAATGTGGTTAATGCAAAACTTAGGCTTGTAAAACAATAGCTGCAGGAGTCTGGGGAGTCTTCGGACTTTGTAGATCTAAAGGACAACTGCAGCCAGTATTCCTTCCCTCTCCCTCCCTGATAGTGATGAAGGCTATCCCTCCCTAGCTCTCCTAATAAGGACGACACCAGAGCAGAAGGATGGATGCAACTGGGGCAAAGGGGTCATAGGAGTTGGTTGTTTGAAGAAGAATTTACTACAAACAGCTGTTTTGCCCACTGTTTTCTGCCACGCGTGAAATGCACATAGCAGGAAGCAATTCTTCACCTCCCAGTTTGGCCCAGAAACAAAGAACTGAACAGGGCAGGTGGGAGGGGGTCGGCTATCCCCATTTATAAAAACCCTCACCAACCCCCCTTCTGTGCTCACTCTATTTTCAGACTCAGATCACCAGCACCCAGGTGAATAAACCAGCCTTGTTGCTCCCACATAGCCTGTGTGTGAAATGTGTCCTTTGGGTCCTTCACCCTTTCATTAGGTGCTGAAACCCAGGATGCGATGGGCAGTTCTTTCACCAGAAGGCTGGCTCCTGTCCTCATCCTTCCAGGACACTTTTCACAGACATTTGTCCTCAGATCCACCAGCCAGCATGACTCCTTTTCGCCTCCTCAGAACCTGCTCTCGCCTTTGGATTTAAGGATATTTCTTTCTCCTTCTCTACTCTCCTCCTAATATCTTTCTCTTTTTCTTTCCTTTTTTCTGATTTCCTCTGAGGACCAACCCCTCAGGTGCGTGGCTCAAACTCCAGCACTGGTTGTGACTCACTGGGAGAAGACAGTCTCCCCTCCTGTTTGACTGGTGGCAGGGACACCCCACCGTCTAATAGTGGGTTTCAGCCCAAGATCACAGCATGGGAGGCTTCCTGTGTTTCCTTGGTGCTGCGCTCTGTGTGGTCCTTCTATTTTCTCTCCTCTTTTTTTTCAACCTGCCAGGGCCCTCACTTTTAGTCTGACTGCCTGGG
This sequence comes from Cheirogaleus medius, assembly GCA_008086735.1. Lineage (NCBI taxonomy): Eukaryota > Metazoa > Chordata > Mammalia > Primates > Cheirogaleidae > Cheirogaleus > Cheirogaleus medius. Next base: position 19,610,169 of record VBSM01002223.1, on the reverse strand, counting down.
ACCTGCTGGGGTCCCACAGGGGCAGCCCACACTGAAGCCAAACTTCCAGAGTCCCTCCAGCAAATGTCTTACCTCTTTTTTTTTTCTTTCCTTCCCTCAATCATGGGAAATTTGCCTCCCCGTATCCCTTCTTCTTCTCCTCTGGCCTGTGTCCTCTCTGCTCTGAAGCTTTCCGATTTTATCCTGACCTTAAACCCAAACGGCTCATCTTCTTTTGTAACACATCCTGGCCCAAATACAAATTAGATAATGGGTCACAGGGGCCCAAAAATGGAACTTTTGATCCCTCTATCCTCCAAGACCTTGATAACTTTTGCCAACATTCAGACAAGTGGTCTGAGATTTCCTATGTCCAGGCTTTCTTTGCTGTCCACACACAGCGCTCCCTCGTCTCACACTGCGACTCTTCTCAAATTTTCCTCACCTCCACTCCCCCTCTCTCCCCCAGTCTGACCCGCACCCGATTAAAAAGCTCACAAAATCACTCTCAGGTCCCTCCTATCTCTCACATTCTGGTCCCCAAGAAGTCTCACGTGTCTTCCTTTGCTGAAACCAAGCTGAGGGACAGACAATGGACCGAGACTCAAATCTTCTCTTTGCTGATTTCTGTCACCGCAATGGCAAATGCTCTGAAATTGCCTATGTCCAAGACTTTTTACCCTCTACTCTCACTCTGTACAAACTATAATCCAGCTCAAATCTTCCTGCTATACTCTAGGCCTTCCCCCACCCCTTTTCCTCTACTCTGGACCAACTTAAAACCTGAGATCCTGACTCTTGCGATCTCAGCCCTCCCTCATACAGGTCTCCCCAACAAGAACTCCCTTAGCCTAATCCTCAACCTACTTCCTGCCCTCATCCCAGCCCCTCTACTGCATGATCTCACTCTGCTCAAGTCCTGGGGGCTGGAGTGGAAAACATCATGCAGGTACATGTTCCTCTTATTTAACACAATCTTATGATCTCACCTGGCATAATCTCTACATTATTCTGGCCCCTATCCCATGAAGAGAAGGAGATTGCTTAGCTTACTGCCCAGGCACATGGCAATAAAATCCATAGACGTACCCCTGTCCAGCCAGTGAGGACAGTCACTGTCCCTAAAACAGTCCCATTATGGGATTATCAAGTAGAAACTCCTAAGAAAACTTTACTCCTCAATATACATTTTATCTCCCAGTCTGAGTCTGACATCAGTACAAGCTCCGAAAAATTAAATGAAGGCCCTCAAACCCTATAAAATAATCTCTTAAACCTGTCCTTCAAGGTCTTTAATAATCAAGATGGGGAAAGGTGAAGAAAAAAGAGAGTGGGACTGACTACAGCCCTTAAAACAGAAAAATACTTTTCAAATTGTGGTTTCTCTGTGAAGGAATTTGTCCAGAGAGTCACTCAAAAGGCCACCGACAAATAGATGACAAGGCCACACCCTTCTATAGGAACTGAGCCCTGCCTCCACTAAGACTCTGGGTCCCTAGAGTAAAATGTCCCAGGAAATGGGCTCATCAGGACTGTGCCCCCTCTGACAAAAGAAAGGCACTGGAAAAGTGAGTGCTTTCTTCCTAAAATGGGAGATAACACCTGCATTCCGGAACTGGCTGCCCCTCCCTGAACAGACATCCTCCATACCCACGGACCCTCTGAAACTGCTTCAATCTGACAGCAAGCTAGGCTTTGGAACAGACTGAACTTCAACACACTGGAATGGCTGAAAATTAGGTAACTCTCTGGCACAGCACCTACCTGCCAGCAGTAAAACCCAATAGACAGCTTCTTAAAGGGACCACACCACTTAGAGGCTAGAGACTAGGTTTGACTCAAGGATTCCCAGAACAAATTAAACCCCCTTCAATCTTTTAAAATAATTCTCTCGCTACTTCTACCACTACAGGTAAGCTTCTGGAAATCCTATCCCAGAGTCATCTCTCAGAACTCAAACCTACAGGCCCTCCAGAACCTGCTCCCACCCATGATGAGCTCCCTGAAAGTTCAGCCATCACGGATAATCATAGATATCAGACTCTGATAATGTGCTGTGATATACATGACTCCTTATTGTGCTTTGCCTCCTCTTTATACGTCTCCTGTTGATAAGGAAAACTCCCATCTATTACCTGGTGCATCAGCCACCTGAAACCACCACCCCTCACGGAAGACCCTCATTAACAAAATACTATACCTGGCACATCAACATAATACTAACCTATTACCTGGCCCATCAACTAACCTATTACCTGGAGCATCAGCATAATACCAACCTATTACTTGACACATCAACTTACCTATTACCTGATGCATTAGCCACCTGAGAACCCACCCCTCAAACCACCCCAATTTAATAGATGTGGGAAAAATTGGGTAGACAGGGCTCAGAATTTGGTTGTGAGACCCCTCTGAGCCTTCTGGTGAAAAACCTTGATTCCCCGACTCTCCGTGTACCACTCAGTTTGTCCTCAGAACCACCCACAGTAACACCTGCTGTAACATTTTGGTTCCGTGACCGGGAAAACCAACCATGCTGGCCCCTTGAAGGCACCAGTTGAGCTACAGGCGCAGTGACTGGCGGAACCTCGGAGACAGATTCGAACCGGCGCCAACCACCATTTTGCAGAATATCTTCGCTCCTTGGGAGCTCCCACTCGGAGGCCTCCCAAACTATCCTGGACACGCCAGAGGGACAGACAAGTCAAAACAAGTCTGGAGGCATCGGACCAGGTAAGGTCCGGGGACCTGTCCGAGTCAGGCCCATCAGAAGACAGAAGAGACGCCGGGTGTGGTGGCTCACACCTGTAATCCTAGCACTCTGGGAGGCCAAGGTGG
>VBSM01002223.1:19588234-19607249 GCA_008086735.1 Cheirogaleus medius | reverse complement strand
AAAAAAAAAAAAAAAAAAAAAAGACGGAAAAAGAGCTTGATCACCTCCTGAGTGCAGGGAATTCCCAGGGCAGGAATGTGTAACCTCTGCCTGTTTGAAGGAGTGAGTGAAGAGTAACTGTTTGTGGTTCCATGGCTACAGCTATGGAACTTGAGTGGGTCCTCACCTGCGATTCTGCAGTGGTGTCCCATGGCATAACAATGATTCACTCCCCTAAAGGGAGTGACCAGGCCTGGGGTTTATATGGGTACACCTTCACAAAGACATGCCTAAGTTCTTGCACGGGATGCAACCAGGTAGACACTTGAGAGAAACCCCCTTTTGTGAAGAGTAACTGTTTGTGGTTCCATGCTTACAGCTACGGAACCTGAGTGCGTCCTCACTTGCGATTGTGCAGTGGCAGCATACAGCATAATGGCAATTCACTCCCCTAAAGGGAGTGACCAGGCCCAGGGTTTATACAGGTAAACCTTCACCAAGACGCACCTAAGTTCCCACAGGGGACGCAGCCAGGCAGACACCTAAGAGAACCACCCCTCTTATCTGTTGAGCTGCAACACTGTTCCAGGGTCTAGGACAGGTAGCTTAGAATCTAAGCCTACAGTTCTTAAATGCATGTTAAAGAACTTTAAGAAGGATTTCAGAGGAGATTACGGCATTGCAATGAGTCCCAGGAGACTGAGGACCCTCTGTGAACATGAATGGCCCACATTCAGGGTTGACTGGCCCCCAACAGGAACCTTAGACCTCCCCACCATGTGAGCAGTTTGGAGAATCATGATCAGGACTTCCAGCCATCCCAACCAATTCCCTTACGTAGTTTCATAACTAGAGATTGCTCAGACCATGCCCCCTTGGGTCTGGTTCTGTGCTAATAAGGGACAGAGCAGGATTTTTGTGGCCCGAAGCACCAGAGACTCCAAACTGTCCAAACTCATCTATGAAGAAGCTCCTAAAGAGGATCCACCACCATTGCCCTACAACCCTACTGTGACACCTCCTGAAGTACGCCTGAATCCAACAGATACCCCGCTACCATCAGTTTCCACACCGCCAGTTCCAGACCAACCAGGTGCCAACACTCCCATCACCCACCGGCTATGGTCAGCTCAGGCCCCAACTTCAGCCCTCCAGATGCCCCTGTTTGAGGTGCAAGGTCCCATGAAGGTTAGGGACAATGGGTCCATTTAGCCAGTACATCCAATCCTGTACTACAAGCCTTTGTCCACCACTGACCTTCTGAACTGGAAGCACCACACCCTGCCATACTCCGAAAATCCTTAGACCCTCGTTGACCTCCTGGAATCCATCTTTCAGGCCTATCATACCACTTGAGAAGATTGCTGCTAGCTCCTTCTGACCCTTTTTAACATGGAAGAACGATGTTGGATTGTAGCTGGGACCCAAAGGTGGCTCCAAGATCAGGCTCCAGCAGGGACCTTGGACGTGGAGCAGTGGGCACAGAGGGCAGCACCTGAAACCAAGCTGGACTCGGAGTTCAACTCCCCAAGTGGACGAGGCACACTCAGAAGGTATTGGGAAGCTCTCCTCCACGGGGTCCGTAATGCAGCCAGAAAACCAACCAACATGAACAAAGTCTCTCTAATCACCCAGAAGCTGGAGGAATCACCGAGCGAATTCTACAAGCACTTTTGTGAGGCCTACCGAGACTACACACCTTTTGACCCAGAGGCAGCCAAAAATCAGCGAATAGTGAATGCTGCATTTGTTGAACAGTCCTATACTGATATCTGACGGAACCTCCAGAAGCTTGCCAGGTTTGCAGGAATGAACATGATGCAGCTAATGGAAGTGGCCCAGGTCTATATTAATCGAGACCAGACCAACCAGAAGGAGAATGCCAAGAAAATGAAATACATAGCCACTCTCCTGGCTGCTGCCCTCGGAAGACATTATGCAGCCAAGAGACCTGGCCTGCCATGGGAAGGAGGACCCAGGAGACAAGGTACCCTGAAGCCTGACCAGTGTGCCTATTGTTAGGAGCTTGGTCACAGGAAGCATGAATGACCCAACAAAAGAAACCACCTACCACCAAAGAGGAACCTGCCCAGGGGCTTCCAGCCAGAGCCAGGGACCTAGGACCTTATTGGTCTACCTGGGGTTGACTTGGAATAGGACCAACCGGGTTCCCTGACTCTTGGGCCCCGAGAGCCTATGGTCATAATCGAAGTGGGGGAGTGGGCAATAATGTTAACGGTGGACACTGGGGCAGAACACTTGGTGGTAACAACCCCAGTGGCTCCATTTATAAGGCAGAAAACCACCATTGTGGGAGCCACTGGAACTAAAGATGCTAGACCCTTCTGCCAATCCCAAATATGCCAGATTGGGGGGGGGGGCTTCAGATAAGACATGAATTTCTATACATACTAGACTGCACCATTCCCCTCCTAGGTCAAGAACTCCTGAACAAACTGGAAGCCCAGATCCCCTTCAACCCAGAGGGACCATGAGCCTCACACTTGGCTCCCCAGAGACTCTCATAATGGTGGTCACCCTGCCCCGGGAATTGCAATGGAAGCTATATGATGAGGCCAAAGAGGAACAGAACCCGCCTCTGACTTCCAGCAGGATTTTCCATAAGTATGGGCAGAGGACAACGGCCCCTGCTCCGGGTCTTGCACACCAACATGTACCCGTGGTGATCGAGATGAAACTAGGAGGCCAACCGACCAGGAGACGACAGTACCCCATCCCCAGGGAGGCTCAAGAGGGAATTCAGGAACACATCGATAGGTTAAAGTGGGATGGGATTTTGGTGGAGTTCAACCATGGAACACTCCCCTCCTGCCAGTCAAAAAGCCCAGTGGAGGTGGATACCAGCCCATCAAAGACCTAAGACTGATTAATAAAGCTATAATGATTCTCCATCCAGTGGTACCAAATCTATACACCCTCCTGGGCCTCATTCCTCTTCATGCTGCCTTGTTCTCCTTCCTGGACTTAAAGGATGCTTTCTTCTGTCTGTGGCTTGCTCTGAAGAGCCAGCCTCTGTTTGCCTTTGAGTGGGAAGATCCTCATACTGGAAGGAAAACCCAGCTGACCTGGATGCGACTACCACAGGGATTTAAAATTTCACCAACTCTATTTGGGGAGCCTCTAGCTACTGACCTCATCTCCTTTCCATGAGAAGAAACCTGCTGCATACTTCTACAGTACCTATATGACCTCCTAGCAAGTGCAACCAGAGAAGACTGCCACCGAGGAACCTGGCGCCTGATCCAACTGTTCACTGACAAAAGATGAAGATCTCCTGGAAAAAGGCACAGATCTGCAGGCAACAGGTAAAGTACCTCGGATTCCACATCACTCAGGAGCACCAGACACTGGGACATGAGTGGAAGCACACCATCTGTACAATTCGCAGGCCAACCAGTCAGAGACAACACAGAGAATTCCTTGAAGTGGCTGGATTCTGCCACATCTACATCCCAGGTTTCTTCCTAAAGGTCAAGCCTCTGTAAGAATCCCTATGCGAGCCTGAAAACAAAGAATTAGAATGGCCCAGGAGTCAGATAAGGGCTTTCCAGGAAATAAAAGACTTACTAAAAAGAGCCCCCACGCTAGGGCTACCAGACCTCACCAAAGACTTTAACCTGTTTGTACACGAGAGGAAATATGTTGCTCTGGGGTTTTGACTCAAACTGGGAGTCTGTGGGAGAGACCAGTGGGTTTCTTGTCGAAACAACTGGACCCAGTAGCAGCAGGATGGCCACCTTGCCTCCATGCAATGGCAGCCACTGTCCTGCTAGTCAATGAAGCAGGCAAACTCACACTGGGACAAAAATTCTGTGTGCGAGTCCCTCATACAGTAATATCTCTAATGAACACCTCAGGGCATCGGTAGCTCTCAAGCAACCGGTTAGCATGATACCAAGGACTGGTATGAGAAAATCCCCAGGCCACCCTGGAGACTGTAGGGACCTTGACCTCTACATGGATGGCAGTAGTTTTATGCAGAATGGGAAATGACTGGTGGGCTTTGCAGTCACCACAGTTGATGAGGTCATAATGTCAGCTCCTTTGCCCCAAGGGTGGTCGGCACAAAGGGGGGAGCTATGGGCCCTCATCCAAGCCCTCAGGCATGCCCTTGGTAAGAAGTCAAACATATACACAGACTCTAAGTATGCCTTTGCCAAAATACATATCCATAGGGCAATGTACAGGGAGAGAGGACTGCCGACTACAGGTGGAAAGGAGATCAAACATACAGATGAAATCCTGCAACTGCTGAAGGCAGTTTGGGAGCCAAAAGAAACTGCAGTTATCCACTGTCCGGGGCACCAAAAGGGCACAGATCCAATCACCACTGGCAATCACCTTGCACACCAAGCAGGCAAATATGCAGCCAACCAAGGATGTTCAGAGGACAACACTCCAACCCAGTGCCAAAAGTCTTGTTGGCACCTGAGTGGCCCAAAGAACCAAGATATACCCCAGAAGAGAACCAGTGGGCAGAGCAGGAGAAGGCCAAGAAGGATGCAGATGGGTGGTGGTACCTATGGAACCTATGGGACATCTTTATCCCCAATAAACTAGCAAACTTCATTGTCTCCCGAGATCACAACCTGACGCACTTAGGGAAAACAGTCCTCAGGCAGCTACTCACAGGGTACTACTACATGCCCAAACTTACATCCATTGCTGCAGTAGTCGATTCCTGCTGCCAGACCTGTGCTAAAAACAATGCAGTTGTCAGCCAGAGACCCACCCCAGGAATTCACTACACTGGAACCTCTCCATTCGAGGATGTGGAAATTGATTTCACAGAAGTAAAACCATGATGAGGCTATAAATACCTTCTGGTAGTGATATTCCCCTTCTCAGGCTGAGTTGAAGCAGTCTCTACCCAATCCAAAAATGTTAGGGAAGTGGCAAAGTTTCTATGGAAAGAAATCATCCCCAGGTACAGTCTGCCACTCTCCTTTGGCAGTGACAACAGAACAAGCTTCACTGTGGAGATCATGCCAACCCTCACCATGGTATTAGGAATCAAAAGGAAACTACATACAGCCTACAGGCCACAGAGCTCAGGTAAAGCTGAAGTCATGAACTGGACCCTCAAGACCACTGTAGTGAAGCTATGTCAGGAAACTCAATTACCCTGGGTAGACATGCTAAGCCTAGCCCTGTTCACAGTCAGGTGTGCACCAGGGGCCCCAGGATATTCACCCTTTGAAATCCTGTTTGGTAGACCTTCCCCACTCATCAGGCAATTAAGGGGCAACATTAGACAACTAGGGGAATTGAATATAAACACACACCTCAAAGCCTTAGCCAAAACTATGTAGCATATCCACCACACTGTCCTAGAAAAAGCCCCTATCACCCTGGGTCTCCCTGTCCACCGCCACCAACCAGGGGACCTAGTCTAGGTAAAGGACTGGAAAAGAACACCCCTAGAGCCCACCTGGAAGTGTCCTCATACTGTGATACTAGTTACTCCTACTGCTATTAGAGTTACAGGTATCACTCCGTGGATTCATCACTCCTGGGTGAAAAAGTCTGAACCAGACAATGAAAGTGATCTCTGGACTGCACATCAGGACCAGCAGAACCCACTAAAGATCCAGCTTAACCATCTCCCAAAGAGCACAGCCACACCCAGGACTGAACAGAAGTAAATGAGACCACTGACCCTGCCCCTCATTGGGCTTGTAGTGACCTTACTGAGGATAAGACTCTTCTCAGTAGCTCTGGGAGATTGGAATGGACTGCAGAATGCATCTCTGACTGTGGTATTTTGTCTAACTATAGGATGTCTACTCCTGCCTCAGTCCCTATCCTTCTCCTGGTTGGGGTACTTGCCCTAACAACTATGGTAGAAAAACCCTACCCTGAGGTTTGTTATGCTAGGACTTGGATTCCCTCTACTAACGGGATTACTCGAGGCTTCTGGACCACAGGAGGTTTCACGGTTCGTACCTACATGCCAAAGACATGTTATAGTCAGGCTCAGGTGTGCCACAGAGGAGGAAAGAAATACTGGACTGCCATTATTACAGGTGATATTCAAATCTGTATGGCCCCAGAAGGCAAACCAGCCTGTTGGACTTACTATACCCAGTAGGGATGTCTGATGAGGGAGGAATCCAAGACCAGGCTAGAATCCAACAGGTGGAAAACACAAAGGCTCAGCTTATCAAGATAGCCTCAGTAACAGAGTCAACTTATAAGAGGCAAGATCTTACTGGCATACGAAAGATCACTGAATCCCTGGACACCTCTCCCCTAACAACCTGGTTCCTCAATATGACCCTCCAGCTCCTACCCAACCATACTTCAAGTAGGGTCTGTTCACCTCTCCAGAAACGAGTCTATATTGGGGTCCCTGTGCCTCCATGCTGGAAGTCCAGCATCTTGATCCTAGCCCCAAACAAAACATCCCTGGTGGGCCCAGTAGCATACAATGTCTGGTTAGCCATAACTTCCCACCTAAATATCACTTGCATTACTAATGCAGGAGAGAATGAAATATTGAGATTTGTATCTGGTGAACTCTGCACAAATAGCCAAACTTTACCCAGTAATGCCATTGCCACCTGCTCTTGGGATGGCACATTCTTTCTTTGTGGAGACATAGTCTACCTGTCTGCCTCCCAGGAAACTGGACCAGGACCTGAACCCAGGTCTTCCTTTGCTAGAGAAATAGAAAATTCCACTGAACAAAACTCTCCCCACCCCCATAAACAATCTTCTGTGTAACTGCTAAACAGCTGCCACTCTTGCTTCTGTAAACTGCTTGCAGCAACTTCTATGATAAGATAAAACAGAAAGAAATTCTATAGAAACTCTGTACCAGGAACTAAGGTTGCTCAAGACCCTTCCCCTGCTAAAGATAACAACCTTGTAACTGTGCCCCACACCCTCCCTAAACAAAATGTATAGAAGACCACTACACTTTTTGTTCAGGGCTCAGAATTTGGTGGCTAGAGTCCTCTGAGCCCCCTGGTGTAATAAAACCTGGTTCTCTCTACTTTGCTCAGTTTGTTTTCTGTCAGTTCTACTGTAACATCTTAGTTCCCTCACTGGGAAACCTGACTGTGCTGGTCCCCTGAAGCCATTGGCTCAGGACATGAGTGGCAGCCAGCTGGCCTTAGCAACCCTGGTGGAGCCAGTGCCATCCGCCTTTTGTGGAAATTTCCCTGTTCTTTGGGGCCCCACCAACCTCTGGGCCTTGGACCCATCCGGACGAAGGTGAGGGTTCAGACTATCAACCAGAAGACTTCAAACACAGTAAGGTCCCTGGACCCATTCCAGTCAGGCCCATCCTATGGACAGAAGAGGAGCTTGATCACCTCCTACAGGTAGAGGTTCCCCAGGAGGGAATGTTGTAACCTCTTTAGTGTGACTGCTTGTGTGAATGTGTAGGGTTCCCCAGCCCCACAGCTACAGAACTTGACTGGGTCCTCACCTGCGTATCTGCAGCAGTGTCATACAGCATAATGGTGACCCACTCCCCAAAAGGAGGTGACCTGGCCTGGGACTTATACAGGTGCACCTTAGCCAAGACGTGCCTAAATCCTGACGAGGGGAACAGCCACATGGACAACTGAGAGACTCCCCACTCTTGTGCGACACCACTCATGGGCTCACCATGGGAGGGAGAGCACCCGAACGCACAGTTCTGAGGTGAACATTAAAGAATTTTAAGAAAGGGTTCTCAGGAGATTACGGAATTAAGATGACTCCTAATCGTCTTCATACCCTCTGTGAGGTTGAGTGGCCCTCGTGCAGAGTTGCATGGCCCAATATGGCTGCACTTGATGTCCCAATTGTCCAGGCAGTTTAGAAAGCGGTTACCAATACTCCAGGACACCTAGACCAATTCCCATATATGGATTCTTGGCTGGAAACAGCCCAGACCCTGCCCCCTTGGGTTCGGTTCTACACAGAAAAGGGTCAGAACAAGGTTCTCTTCGCTCAGAGGCCCGGAGGAACTAGGAACGGAACAAGTGCCAAGAGCTCAGGTGTTAAGACTATCCACAAGGAACCCCCAGAAGATGAACTAGTCTTCCCTCCACCAGACAATCCCACTGACCCCACTCCAGGGCTACCACCACCTACAGCCCCATTCACACCACCGCCATCAGTCTTGCCACCTCAAATGCCAGAAATGCCCACCAAAGGGACCCTAGTAGCCCACCGTCTCCACTCCACCCAGAATCCTATTCCGGCATTCCAGTTGCCAGTCCGGGAGGTCCGAGGCCAGCCACGCGTTGTGGATGATGGAACTGTCTAGCCTGGACAGCTAGTCCTCTACTACCAACCCTTCTCTACCACAGACCTTCTAAATTTGAAACAACATACTCCCTCCTATTATGAAAAGCTGCAGGACATGATAGACCTCCTGGAGAGCATTTTCCAGACCCATCAACCAACTTGGAAGGACTGATGACAGCTAGTCCTGACACTCTTCAACACAGAATAATGACACAAAATCACCTCGGGTGCCCGGTGATGGGATTTAAGACCATGCACCAGTGGGGGTCCTCGACATGGAACCGTGGGTTCAGTGTGCTGTGCCTGACACCGTACCCACATGGGACTTTAACACTCCAGGAGGCTGGGATTTGCTGGCCAGATATCAGGAGAACCTCCTACATGGTGTCCAGGAGGGAGCTAAGAAGCCCACCAACATTAACAAGGTTGCTCTAGTCACACAGAAGGCAGACAAGACTCCTAGTGACTTCTATGTGGGCCTCTGTGAGGCCTATAGAATCTACACTCCCTTTGACCCTGAAGCACCAGAGAATCAGTGGATGGTGAATGCAGCCTTTGTGGCACAGGCTCACCCAGACATACAAGGGATATAAGGGAAATTAGAGAAATTGGAGGGCTTCGCTGGAATGAACATCACTCAACTGATGGAAGTGGCCGAGAAGGTGTACAGAAATCGGAACCAAGTTTCCCAAAGAGAAAGTGAAAACAAAATAAGACAAAAGGCCTCACTCCTCGCAGCAGCACTTGGAAATCCCATGGCCACCCAGAAATCAGACCAATACCTGGAAAGAGGACCTTGAAGAAGGGGGACACTGGGACCAGACCAATGTGCTCATTTCAAGGAAACCGGACACTGGAAAAATGAATGCCCCTGCTGAAAAACTGCTCCCCGCCAGAGACAGACCCCTCCTCGTGGCTTCCAGCTGGAACCAGAAACTCAAGACCTCATCGGACTTGCAGGCGTCAACTTGGAATAGGACTGACCAACTTCCTTCAACCTCAGCCCCCGGGAACCTGTGGTCATAATGAATGTGGGAGGTCCAGCCAGTGACTTTCATGGTGAACTCTGGGACAGAACACTTGGTGGTGACAACCCCAGTAGCCCCACCAACCAGACGACAAACGACTATAATAGGGGCTACTGGGGACCAAGTTGCTCGACCCTTCTGTCAAGCCCAAACTTGCCGATAGGGGGACATAAAGTGTCACATGAATATCTATACCTCCCAGACTGACCAATCCCTCTGCTGGGGCAAGATCTCCTACACAAATTAGGAGCCCAGATCACCTTCCATCTGGAGGGTTCAGCCAATCTCTCACTCTGGGCCCCAGGATCCCTCATGATGGCAGTCACAGTCCCACCACAGAGACAGAGTGGTGACTCTACAGCAGCATACCAAGGGGGGAAAATCCCCCAGAATTCAAACAGGGCTTCCCAGCAGTATGGGCGGAGGACAATCCCCGCGGCTTGGCACACTTATGGGCACCAGTGATAGTGGAAATAAAATCAGGAGCCCAGCCCATAAGAAAATGACAATATCCTATTGTGAAGGAAGCACGGGAGGGAATCCAAAACCACCTAGGCAAATTTCAACAGGAAGGCATCTTAGTAGAATGCTAGTCTCCCTGGAACACTCACTCCTTTGCTCCTGGTGAAGAAACCGGACAGGACTTATTGGCTGGTCCAGGACCTACAAGTAGTTAATGAAGCTACAGTAACTCTTCATCCAGTGGTGCCCAATCCCTATACCCTTCTGGGACTTGTTCCACTGGATGCGGAGTGGTTCACTTGCCTGGATTTAAAGGATATTTTCTTCTGCCTGTGTGTGGCTCCAATAAGTCAGCCCCTTTTTGCCTTTGAATGGGAAGACCCCTGCACCGGAAGGAAAAGACAGTTAACCTGGACACGACTGGATTGCCATGAGGTTTCAAAAACTCAACAACTCTGTTCAGAGAAGCACTAACGGTGGACTTTGCTTTGTTCCCAAGAGAAAAATACAACTGCACTCTCTTGCAATATGTAGATTATTTTCTCCTGGCATGTCAGACCAAGGAAAGTTGTCTTCAGGCCACTCGAGCTCTGCTTCAGTTACTCACAGAGAGGAGATACAAAGTCTCTTGGAAAAAGGCCCAAATTTGCAGGAGAAAAGTCAAATATCTGGGCTTCCATATCTCTCAAGTGAAGAGAGCCCTGGGACATGAACGAAAACGTACAATCTGTACCATCACAAGACCCAACAGAGGAGACAACTCCAAGAGTTCCTAGGGGCAACAAGATTCTGCCGCATCTGGATCCCGGGATTCTCATACTTGTCAAAGCCACTCTATGAAGCCCTGTGAGGACCAGTGTCCAAGGAGTTGGAAGGGACAGAGGAACAAGAAGAATCCTTCAGAGCCTTAAAAACTTTCCTGCAAAGGGCTCCAGCACTAAGACTGTCAGGCCCCACTAAGGACTTCAATCTATTCATACATGAACGAGAACATGTGGCAATAGGGGTCTTGACTCAAACTGTGGGACCATAGAAAAGACCTGTGGCATATCTGTCCAAGCAATTAGACTCAGTTGCATGTGGGTGGCCTTCATGCCTCCAGGAACTGGCAGCCACAGTGACCTTAATCAAGGAAGCTGACAAATTCACTTTGGGACAGTGAGTCCATGTGCGAATTCTACACACTGTTATACAACTCCTCAATAACATAGGACACCGGTAGCTTTCTAGCAGCTGACCAGCCCAACATCAGGGACTATTATGTGAAAATTCACAAATAACCCTTGAAGCTGTGTGGACCTTGAACCCGGCTACCCTCCTGCCCATCGATCCAGGACTGCCCGACCACAATTGCTTTGAGATAATAGAAAAAGTGTATGCAAGCAGGCCAGGCCCCAAAGACAGCCCTCTGCCAGATTCGGAATTGGAAGTTTTCATGGCAGCAGTTATGTCAGGGACGAGAAGCAGAGGGCAGGATATGCAGTCACAACACATGACAAAGTAATCATGGCAGAATCACTGCCAATCGGATGGTCTGAACAAAGGGCAGGGCTATGGGCCCTGATCCAAGCCCTGAAACGTGCAATGAATAAAAGAACAAATATTTACACTGACTCAAAATATGCATGGAGCACCCTACATGTCCATGGAGTCCTCTATGAGGAAAGAGGGCTGCTTATGGCAGGAGGAAAAGAAATCAGAAACAAAGAAGAAATCGTCCAATTACTGGACACCGTGTGGGAACCAAAGGAAATTGTAGTCATTCACTGCCGGGGACATCAAAAGGGGACAGACCCAGTGGCCACTAGTAACTGCCTGGCCGACCAGACAGCTAAAAATGCAGCTAATCAAGATCCCCCGGAAAATGACCCCCAAGGTATCAGTCAAATCCTCCTGGCACCAGTGTGGCAGGAGAAACCAAATTATGCACCAGAAGAAGACCAGTGGGCAAAACAAGAAGGTGCTACGAAAGATGAATGGGGATGGTGGTACCTGTTATACAACCAAGTCTTTATCCCTGGGAAGCTAGCATATCCAATTACCTCCCAATGTCACATTCTGTCCCATATGGAGAAAACAGCCCTTACCAATTTACTCAACAAATATTACTGCATCGTCAGGCTCCCATCCCTTGCTGCAACCATCTGCGCTCGCTACCAACTCTGAGCTAAGAACAATGTGACAACATGACCCAGGCCCGCCCCAAGCATCCAATACCCGGAACTGCCCCCTTCGACGATGAAGAAATTGACTTTACTGAAATAAAACCATGCAGGGGATACAAGCACCTGCTGGTTATGGTATGCACTTTCTCAGGTTGGGTCGAAGCCATCCCCACTTGGACTGAAAATGCCAGAGAGTTACAGGTATCACACTTTGGATCCATCACTCTTGGGTGAAAAAGGCTGCACCTAACAACCACCTAGACTCCTGGACAGTGCAGCAGAACTAGGAGATCCACTAAAACTTCATCTGTATCGAAGACTTGCCAAGGCCAAGACATCAAGAATTGCATTTGGCAAATGAACCAGCTGGTTCTAGAAATTGCCACTGGACTTTTGGCCTTACTACTAGGAATCCAACTCTTTACAGTGACTCCTAATGACTATACAGTGTGGGTGGAAGTAGCATTTACTGTATTATATTGGGCTACAACAGGATGTTTCTTCCACCTCTGGCAATCACTTGAACCCTCTTAAGCTTATCTACCAAAGCACACCCAGCATGCCAGTGCACAACAGGGAAGTCCTGCATCTGAATGCCATCCAGCCTCAGGTACTGCCATGGTGCTGGATTTGTACCAATACCAGCCAGCTGCTATAGAATAGCTACCTCATGTACTCAGGGAGGGAAAACCTACTGGACTGGAATCATCACTGGGGATCTAGCCATATGTCAATCCCCATACATAAAAAGGGCATGCTGGACATATTACACCCATATGGGAATGTCATATGGTGGGGGAGTCAAAGATCAGGCAGTAGAAAACAGGGATAAACAGGTCAGAACACAAATCATTAAAATAGCCTCAATTGACCCTACACCACCATACAACTGCCCTGATCTCAGTGGTGTATGAAAACTCACAGACCCTATTGAAACATCCCCACTAATTACTAAGTTTTTAAATGTAACCCTCCAGGCCCTACTCAACCATACCTCATGCTGGATCTGTCTTCCACTTCAAAAATGGATTTATGTTGGAATCCCAGTACCCTCAGAGTGGAATTACAATAGTAGCAAACTAAAAACAGAGACTAATTGGATGGCTCTCCAAAGGCCAGTAGCCAACAATGTCAGACTAGCTGTGGCCCAAAACCAGAATATTACATGTTAAAGCCAGATACAAGGTAATGTCACAGTGGGAGAGGTTCTTGGGGAAATTTGCACACAAAACATATCATCTCCCTCCAGTAATTATATAACCTGTGCACCTAGAGGAATCTTCTTCCTCTGTAGAAACCAGGTTTACTCCTGCCTCCCAGACAACTGGACAGGAAGATGTACACAAGTCTTCCTTACATCGAACATATCTGTTTTCAATAATGAAGAATTAGCAATAGCCATAAGCCCTCACCCAAAGACTTGTCAGAAGCGAGCCCTCCTAGCCAGCCTCCTAATAATAGGGGGAAGAATCACCGCCAAAATAGAAACCGGAGTAGGTGGTTTAGGAACATCATTAAATGTTTATTACAAACCATCTAAATAACTAAATGAAGACATGGAATGAGTAGCAGACAAGGTTCAGGAGGGAATTGACACAATTATCCTGGAGCACATTGCAGTGCCAGCAAGTAAAAGAACACTAAAGAACAACATAACCAACCAGACAAAATCAAGCAGCAATGATAATATATGATATTGGTTTGCCAGTTGTGAAAAATGTCCCACATTAATGTAAGAGGTTTATAATAAAACAGTTAAGTAGTGTGTAGCAGACCAAGTTCTTCACCTCTTTCTCTGGGAGCAGAGAGCCGGGAGGTCACCTTTACTTCACCATTTTTCCTCCCAGACTAATGGGCAACAAACATATAAAAAAGTGATCAACATCTCTCATCATTAGGGAAATGTAAATCAAAACTATAATGAGATATCACCTAACTCCAGTGAGAATGGCCTCTATAAAAAGTCCCACAATAACACATGCTGGTGTGGATTTGGAGAGATAGGAACACTTTTACACTGCTGGTGGGACTGCAAATTAGTACAACTCCTGTGGAAAGTAATTTGGAGATACCTCAAAGAGCTAAAAACAGAAATACCATTTGATTCAGCAATCCCACTACTAGGCATCTATCCACAGGAAAAAAAGACATTCTATAATAAATAAATCTGCACTCGAATGTTTATAGCAGCACAATTTACAATTGCAAAGATGTGGAAACAACCCAAATGTCCATCAGTATATGAGTGGATTAATAAAATGTGGTATATGTATACCATGGAATACTACTCAACTACAAAAAACAATAGTGATCTAGCACCTCTTATATCATCCTGGATAGAGATTGAACCCATCCTTCGAAGTGAGCTCTCACAAGGATGGAAAAACATGCACCACATGTACTTGCCATTAAACTGGTACTAACTGATCAACACTAAGGTGCTCACATGGTAGTAATACTCACCCGGTGCCAGTCAGGTAGGGCAGGTGGGGGGTAAAGGGGGTGGGGTCAGTAAACCTACAGCTAATGGAAACGGGGCACACTGTATGGGGGAAGAACATGCTTGTGGCCCTAGCTTGAGTGAGGCAAATGCATTTCATGTAACCAAAGTTTCCCCATAATAGCCTGAATTAAAATAAATAAATAAATAAGAAAAACTGTTAAGTAAATCTAAAACTATTCTAAAATAGAAAAGTTTCTTTCTCTTTTTAAATATTCACTGTCATGCACAATAATCAGAATATTATCCCTATTATTTTTGCCCTGTGTGTACATCTCCCCAAGTACATCCTCACTGTTACCCTGGTGAAAGGTACTATTACTTTGAATTCCTTATTTGTCAGTCTCTCATTCTTCTTTATCAGTTTTCTAAGTTTGTATTTCTAAAAAAATATACTGTTCAGTTTTTCCCGTCTTGAAAGTTAGATAAATGTGCTAAATTAATCTATAATGCAAGTCAAATTATGAGAAACCATCAGATAAACCGATATTGTGATACACCATACAAGATATCTGGTAAGTTCTTTTAAAAAATGCCAAGGTCCTGCAAAATAAGTGAAGACTGAGGACCTGCTCCAGATTGGACACAACCTGATGTGGCAGACCCTAACTAATATGGTGCCCAATGATTCCCACCTCTTAACATACAAAACTTTGTATTCTAATACCCTCCCTGTGAGTTTGGGTGGAAACCGTGACTTGCTTTGATACAACATAATGCTATAAGGAGATAGCATGACACTTAGGTTATTATTTTACATAAGAATATGATTTCTGTCTTGCTGACAAATTTTCTTCCTTGATAGTTTGATGAATCATTCTGCCATGTGGGGGGAAGCAAAAATGAGAAGGAAATGAATGTAGCCTCTGGTCAACAGGCAGCAATGACCTGAGGCCCTTGGTCCAATAGTCTGTCCAAAATTTGCATTTTACATTTACAGCTAATCTAAACCCTTTTTCAAATAAAAGTACTTTCAGAGGTACTGTGAATGCCTTATAATAACAGAATAATCCTAATTTTTCCCTGATGTCCCTTGTATGATTCTTGTCACTCATTGTATTTATATATAAGTTTACTTGCACATATATGTATACATACATATATGTAAATATATAACATATACTTAAACTTATATAATCAAATACATGGTTGCTATTACATCAAGAAATTTGTTAGATCAACAAAAATATGAAACATAAAATTATTACCTAGAACAAAAACTGAAAAGTAAAAAAAAAAAAATCATTATGATGCATATGGTAAGAAAACAGAGAAGGTGGAATCAAAAAATGTTCAACATATACCACAAAAAGCAGAAAACAGCTGGAAGACAAGGATAGGAATAAAGCATAAAAAGTAGAAGATAGTACCAAACATGGTGGATATTAATCCAACTATATTAAAAATCACTTTGAATGTCCATGTTCTAAAAGCACTAATAAAAATCACAGTTGGGAGAGTAGATAAAAAAATGAGACTCAACTACATGTTGTCTATAAGAAATCTCATTTAAATTTAAAATACATATGGATAAAAAATGAATGTAGGGAGCATATATAATGTACTACCATTAATCTAGGAAAACAGGTATACCTATATTAATTTTTGACACAGCAGACTTTGAAGCAAGTAACTTATCAGGCATAAGAAAAGACTTAAGAATAAAAGGGTCAATTATTCCAGAAGATATAACTATACTTAACATGTATAGGCCTAACATTTGAGTGTCAAACAATGTGACAGAGAAACTGATAGAACTGAAAACATCCTCCCATCAGAAATGGACAGATCCAGTAGGTAAAAAAAATCAGTAAGGACATAGTTAAACTCAATAACACCATTGGTCAATTGGATATAATTTGCATCTTTATATAACTTAATCCAACTATGGGTATTACACATATACTTCTCTGGCCCCTATGGACCCCTCCTCAAAATAAGTCATAATATAGACATTAAAAAATAAATTTAAATTTAAAGGAATAGAAATCATACAATGCATGCTCTGACATCACAACAAAATTAATCTAGAAATCAGTAACAAAATGATAACTGAAGTATCCCCAAATACATGGAAATTAAACAACACATTTCTAAACATAATACGGCCCAAAGAAGAAATTTTAAGATATATTTAAAAATATTTTCAACTAAATGATGATGAAAATACTATTTATGAAAATCTGTGGATGTAATAAAAGCAAATCTTAAAGGGAAATCCATGTTTCTACTTTAGGGAAGGAGAGTAAGAAGAACAAATACAATTGTAAGTAAGCAGTAGGAAGGTCATACCATCGTAAAAACAGTAAATACAAATTAAAGATAAAGCAGCTGGATGTTTGAAAGGAATATTGATAGCTTAATAGTTTCCACATCATAGAATTACCCAAAATAGACAATGAAAACACAACCACCCAAACAAATCACCTGCTTACATTCATGCAGAAGTGACCCCACTCCTAATGAGACACTAATTTTCAAAAATAATCAATTAAGGAGATACTAAATTTGGGTAATTTTTTTTTCCATAATATGTTGGGGAATACTGTAAATATAATTAATTCACCAATAAGACATTTAGGTAAGTAACAATTACTACAAATATAATTTACAAGGGAGCATGTGATAGAAAGAATCAATTTATATGATACATGTTACAATATGAGAGACCTGAGAAAATAAGAGGTTTGTATAAAAATAATAAAGAACATGTAAGAATACATGCAGACACAGGCATGTGAATGTGTCAATGTTCATGGAGAAAATTCTCCACTGGATCTATGCCCAGTCCCACCATGGCCTACTCTCCCTGCTCCTGCCACCTTCCTACATTTCTGGTCCCAGGGGTCCTTCCAATCCACTGTCCTCTTCTCATGTCCTGGCCTGAGCCATAGACACACTTTTCCTCTTATCTTTCCCCTTCTCTGTTTGCTGGATTCACTGTTCCTCACTCGGCAGAATCTCCTCAATGTTTCTCCTCATAGAGGCCTTCCTTATCCATCCCATTCTGTGTCTGAGGCCTGTCCTCTGGGTTCCCAAGGGCAGTTCTCCCAATTGTTTTGATTCCTGCTAAATTTTCTAAATGTCCACTGAAATGAAATATCACAGAACATGAAAACTTTGTCTTTGTGGTTACCCTATGAGCCCCACACATGTAATTGACACAGAGCAACATAGAAGATGCTACATGATATTAAATTTCACTAATGAATTAATAAATTTCTCAAACTCCTCACCTAATTTTCAACAAATTCCATCTTTATTTCAATCTGAAGAGGATTAGAACTTGAATATTAACATTTGTTTTTTTCTTTTCCTCCCTCTCTCCTCGGGACAGGATATGAGCCCTGACTCCCCCTAGCCTCTTCTCCAGCTCCCCTATTCTCAACCCACTGTACAGACCCTCGAATGGACACTGTTGCTCCTGCCTCATCTGTACCTCTCTGTCCTTCTGGAGAGTTTTGTCCCCTTAGAGCAAGTAAAGTCTTCTTGTTCTCCAAGATTCAGCTCTATTAATATGGCTCCCTAATAAATATTTTCAAATTTTATTAGTTACCATATTTCACCTATTTTTTCCTGTGTTAGTTTCAAGCGTTATTACGATCTCTGTTAACCTTGTGTCAGCCAGGGCATGGTTTTAATTGTCTGAAAAAAGATGAACATATCCTAAAATTTTCTGCTGTCACCTTATGGTAATATCACCTGCATCAAAACTTGCAGAACGTATGTGAATGTGAAAGATGCAAATCACACAGACAATATTTAACCTCTTGTATTAAAAAGGTTACTTTGCTATACCTCTTCATGCTACAGATTATGATGTTAAGATATGTATGACTCTGGGTCATAACTGAATACAGAACAATCAGAATCAGAATATCAGTATATTTATAAATTACTTTCAGTATGATTTCTATTTTTATGTGTATGAAACTTGTGCTCTTAAAATTCTACAAGGACTTTTCGATATGCGTATATAAGTCTATCATGTATATAATAGTTTAATTGTCAAATATAGTATCCTTTCTTATAGATCCTTCCTAAATCTGTGATTCATTGACATCCAGTGGATGCCACCCAACAAGATGCCTACAGACAATTTGCATAGACAAATTCTGATCCTCCCTTTGGTGATACAAATACTAGTTACAAAGCCGTCTGCCTTAACCTGAGTGTGACCCATAGTGCCCCTTATTCACCTTAATACTGCCAATTAGATCCATACAGCCAAGGTACAGTAATGATATAGTAATTGCAGGATGAATAGAAATATGGTACCATAGAAAAATTACTACAGATTGGACACACCTTATCACATGCACAAATCAAAATAAATGGGCACATAATACTGAACAATGGTTTGCAGAACAGAATATATTACACTGTATAGGCAGTGATACCTAAGAGATATGAAACTATGATGTGAAGCCTAAATTGCATCAGGTTATCTCTTATGGAGAGTTTCCAGGCTGTGGTGTGGCAAGGATTGTGGAAAACACTCTCAGTTGAAAAGACAGAAGTGAGAGTCTTAAGAACAAGGTGACTGTCTGGGTGTGGTGGCCCATGCCTATAATCCTAGCACTCTGGGAGGCTGAGGTGGGAGGATTGCTTGAGCT
>VBSM01002223.1:19526262-19588134 GCA_008086735.1 Cheirogaleus medius | reverse complement strand
AAAAAAAAAAAAAAAAAACAAAGAAAAAAAGAAAAAAGAAGAGAAAAAAAAGAACAAGGTGACTGAGTTTCATTCTGTCATTTTTTATGTCCAATGGAAGAAAGGAAGAGAGCATTCATGCCAGCACCCATACAGTGCACACTGAGATGTAGTTTACAGAAGGACAGGAGCAGCACAAGAAAAAAGGTAAAGACACAAAGAAAAGTCATTTCAATGAAGTTGCTCTTCAACCCTTTCATCTGATTTCTGACTACAAAAAGACAAAGTCATTTTCATGACAGAATGATTTTGCAACAAACCCCGGAATGAAGAGATACTCCTTAGAGATGAAGTAAATGGCATGTGTAAGCAGATTGAACAACCCAATGGGGATAGCAACTTGCCTTTACTATGTTATTTTCTGCATTTGGCTGATAAACTCACTACATTATGAAATAATTAAAGGATACCTTTCTATTTATAAGAGTAGAATGCAATTATCACCAAAAGAAGAAAAAACAAAAAGCTCTATACCTCTATTTGTTTTCCTATAATACTTTCAGTTTACTTTAAATTTGGGAAATATTTTGCCTCTAATCTTCACTACATAAATGCCACAGTCTATAGAGTTTGTGTGGAGTATTGGGTTGCTCTTTACATGCAGTGAAATTAAAATATATTTTTGCCAGGCCATAATACAATAAATGAGGAGTCCTTTCATTTATTTAAACCAAGGCCTGGCATTGAAATTCTCTGTGTATAGTAATGAAACCAGAGACCCTGACTAAAGCCATACTGGCAAAACAAATGCCTGTCTTTTAATTTGGAGTAAGTACTCATAAAATACAGGGTTCTTGCTCTATTGGTTGCAGACCTTTCATAAATCTTAAACAAATACCTCCCCATGCTGTCCCCAGAATAGTTCTGAGCCCATTAGATTGAGGAATCTAATTGTCTGCTAGACATATTCTATTAAACTGAGACACTCACTCTGTTGAAATGCTTTGTCCTTAAGAGAATGTGTTCTTTGCAGCACTGCCATGTTGGCATTAGAGCCCTCCTTATTATAAGCCCTAAATAAATACTAGTCTATATTTTGTATTCCCGCTAAATAATATCTGAATATGGGGCTGTCTGGGATATATGAGGCACATGCCCCTGTCTTTGAAGAGGTGATTACTGATACTCAAATAGGTAACTGGAAAATGGAATGAATGATGGGGAAGAAGAAAGAGGATGAGAGTCCCTGGGACTTGAAAGGATCTTCCTGAAGACGGTCTCCTGTGTTTGACACAGTGAATAATAATGGAAGGTGCTTTGCTATTCTCTCATTACATGTCCACCCATTTCTTGAACCCAAGGATTTTGCTCATCTTTGGACCAAATTAAACTAATACTTTTAAAATAATTTTTTTATTTGAAATAATTTTAGATATACAGAAAGATACACCGATAGTACAGAGTTTTATATATCCTTCAGTACCTGGAATGTAACATCTTATACAACTAAAACTTATTTATAAACACTAAGAAAATGCCTGCGATACAAAATTATTAACTGAAGTACAAACTTTCTTCATATTTATTAGGTTTAGCATTAGCACCACTTTTATTTTCTAGGATCTAATCCAGGATGCCTATTACATTTACTATCAAGTGGTACCCTTATTAATTGCTGCATAATAAATTACCATAGAGGTTAGTGGCTCAAAACCACACACACATTACTCACAGTTCCTCTGGGTCAGGAATATAGGATAGATAAAGGCCAAGGCTGAGTTTTCAACTGAAGGTTCTTCTGGGGAAGGATTCACTTCCAAGTTCAAGTGATTGTTGTTAGTATTCAATTCCCTGTGTAAGTCAAGAAGACTTCACTGGTAAATTATTCCAAAACTTTAAAGAATTAATACCAATATATCACAAATTCTGTGTAAAAGTTAAAAACAACAACAATATGGGGGAGAGATCACATCCCAGAGTACACTATGGTTAATATATCTTGATATGACTACTAGACCAAGGCATTTCAAGGAAGGAAAATTAAGACTACTGTATTTTATAAATATAGAGGAAAATCTTCAAGAAAATACTAGCAAAAAATCAGCAAATTTAAAAAGGATTATATACTATAACTAAGGGTATGTATCTCAATAATGCAAATTTGGTTCAACATAAAAAAAATTAGTACCATATCCTATATTAATAAAATAAAGAAAAATATGATCATATCAAATGATGCACAAAAAGCACTTGACCAATCGAAAACCTATTCATGTTAAAAACACGCAGCAACTTAGGACTATAGGGAACTTTCTATACTTTTAAAGGACATCCATCGAAAACTCAAATACAATCATAAGTTATTAGAAAGGCTGAATATTTTTTCTAAGATTAGAAAACAAGACAAGGATGTCCACTCTTGCCAGTTGTATTAAATTCTTTCCTGGAGAATGCAGACACGGTAAATTGTCTAGAAAAACAAACACAAGGCTGAATATTTTTAAATGTTCAATACTTTCCAAATAGGTATGTAGATGTAATGAAATCCACAAAAAATCTAAGGTAACATTTTTTCCCTAACTTAGCAAGCTTATTCTAAAATTCACATATGATATACAGCCAAATATTTTTGAAGAAAACAAAGTTCACCAAGTAGACTCATAAATTCTAATTTCAAAAGTTACTACTAAGTTATCACAATCAAGATGTGTAGAACTAGCATAAAGGTAGACATACAGATCGAAGGGATAGAATAAATTGAATGTCTAAAAATTAACCTTTCCTTTCATGGTTAAATGATTTTATAAGGTTGAGAAGTCAATTCAATATGCAAAACTATTTTCTCATCAAATGGTGCTAGAATAAGTAGATATCCACAAGCAAGTTTAACTCCTTTCTCACATTATATACATAATTAACTCAATGATTATATACACAGATATAAGAGCTAAATTATCCAAACCCATAGAAGAGAAGATAGCAGTACATCTTCATGTCTTTAGGTTAAACAATGATTTCTAAGATATGACACCACCTACAGCACAAGAGAAAGAATAAAAAATATATATATTAAACTTCATCAGAATTAAAATCTTATTCGAAGTACACAATGGGAAGTAAAACGATTACCCCCCAAAATAGCAGAAAATCTTTGCAATCGTACAGCTGAAAAAAGCCTGTTATGCAGAATATATAAAAATGTTTTGTAACTCAAAAATAAAAAGGCAAATACCTCAATAATAATGGAAATTATCTGAATATACATTTCTCCAAGGATACTACAATTATACACTTGCTATGAGGCCCAACAACTTTTGTCACTAGGGAAATTCCAATCTAAACAACTTGGAGATAAAACTCACAAATCTAAAAGGCATATTACTAAAACAAACAAACAAAAAAGCAGATAGCAAAAGGCAAAATACTGTAAAATTCCATTAATGTGTAACTCTGGAAAGAATAAAGGTAAAGAGACAGCAACGCATTTAGTATTTACTAGGGCTTTGGGAGAGAGGTAGGTCAAATTAGTGAGGACAGCAGATTTATTCTGGGCAGTGAGATTATTTTGTATTATATTATACTATAATGATGGATACATGACAATGTTTTTTAAATCTTATAGGACATTATAAACCAAGAGTGAACTTAAAAGTATGAAAATTAAAATGCTTATTTAGTGGTAAATAGCTACCAGGGAGGGATGCAGACAAAATAATATTATATAACAAATGAATAAAATAACCTCCCTGAAGGAAGTTAGGAAAAGAGGCTGAGATAAATAACATAGGAAATAGGTAGAGATGTTGAGTCTAAAGGAAAAAGCATTTGCACATAAGCACATTACTTTAGTTAGTAAAGTTGCTCCTCCTGGAAATATAAATGTCCAATTCTGAAACCACTATATAGGTATTTTAGATGATATGATTAAATGAACAGAAACAACTTCCTCACTGTTAAAGTGGTAGGTTGCACACAATAAGTGGGAATAGGTAGACTGACCGATGTGGTACTGCCTTAGATTGTATATTGCTAGACTATAAGAATTCATATTTAATTTAATACAGATATATGGGCACATATTAAATATTTATTCATACATGCTTATACATGAGTCAGTATAAACAAATATAATTATTTTCTCTGTCAGCTGACAAGTACTAGAAAACAAATGCCTGAGGAGCAATGGTAGTATGCCTGGTGCCCAGATCTTTGTTTCTAATTCCATTATCCAATCAAACGAACCCAGGCTCCATGAAAAACAGTGACTGCTAGGCTTGGGAATGGAATAAACATAATTAGCTTGGAGCACCTCCTAGTGATAGAACAAAAGAAAACGCCAAATGATAAGGTAACCCATTAACAGTAACATCAAATCCTAATTATGGGTGTATTTCAAAATGGCAGAGGATCCAACTGAAAGACCTTGTAATGGCCAACACTGGAACAATATTAGCAATAAAATAAAGTAGTAAAAGAAAAGTATAAAATAAACATCTATGTTTGCATAAGAATATCAATGACTGAATAAATATATAATATGTGAAGAAAAACATACACATGTTCATGGTGAACTTTCCAAATAATTTTTGTAAACACTCTGTGCACAAGGAGTGGACCATAAATACCCACTTCTTAAGTGTGTATTGTGTATAGTGACATTGTTTTCTAAAAATACAATATGGAAAGGGGAATAAAAAGAGTAATTTTACAGAGGAAAAATGTGATAGGAACTACCTGCTCCAGGTGATCAAATTAACATCAACAGTGATAAGTCATGTGGATAGCATATAGCCTTGATATGATGTGATGACAATGGGACTTCTACTCTGAGATCTTCATCCCCTAAACTCACAAATTCAGACTCATCATGAGAGAAACATCAAAGAAATCCCAAATTGGGAATATCAATGTTATCTAATACAAGGAAACTGAGAAAATGTCATTGTCAAGAACCTAGGGAGACATCATATCCAAATGTGATGAGAAATTCTGAGTGAGTTCCTAGAAGAGAAACTGAACATGAAGTGAAAATTAGAAAACCTGAATAAACTGTGGATAGTACTTAATGATCATGTATAATCATGGTTGGTGAATTATGACTAACATTCCCCACTAATGTAAGAGGTTAATAAAAAGGGACACTGTGCGTGGGGTATACATAAACTCTCTCCTATTAACACATTTTCAACTGTTCTGTAAAACTAAAACCATTTTTTCATTTTTTTTTTGACAAAACTCACATGGGGAAAATAAAACCATTTTTTTTAAAAAAAGTTGTTTTTTTTTTAATGTCACTGCCAAGCTTAAAAAACAGATCATTAATAGTATTGTTGATGTTCCCTCGGTACATCTCCTTCGTTTGTCTTCCTAACCACTGAATTTAACTATTATTGTGAATTCTCTCTGTCAATCCCTATATTTTTATATTTTTTCTCTCTACATTTGTATTTGTAACTACAATATTGTTTAGTGGGTTTTTTTTGTCTCCAAATTTAGATGAAAGTGTTTAATTTATTCATACCTTAGTCTAATCATGAGAAACCATCAGAAGAATCCATATTGTGGGACATCCTACATAATACCTCACTAGTCCTTTTCAAAAAGGTCAAGGTCATATAAAAGAAGTAAAGACTGAGAAACTGTTTCTGAGACAAAGTAGCAAATGTAAGTGTTTTCTCATTCTGTTTGCCTGCAGTATTTCACAAAGCCTGACTCAGGGACTGAGAGCAGTCCTCGGGAAGAATGCCCTGAAGACAATAAGTGAAGAAGAGCACAAGTTCCCTTGTGTCTTGCCTAAATTACTGAGTTTTTAGAAAAGGTAAGTTCAGTGATCCTAGCTAGCCCTTGCCTCTTTGCATAAGACAGTGTCAGACAGGAACAGTGGCTATACCTCTGTAATCTATAATGAGATATACCATCACACTCAAACTTTGATATTTTGCTCTAATGTAACTTCTGAGCATATACAGACTGACCACTACCAATACATAAACTATGGGCTGAAACACTACTTTGGAGCAGACTAAAAGGAACTCTCTGAGAGACTCTCCCAGGTTGGAATCCTCAATAAGACTTCTGAATAAAACTATCTTTAATTATTTAGCAGCTTGATTTTTTTCCCCATAGCTGACATGTTTCATATAGAAGACTTGATGTGTCAGGTAGACCCTAAGATGGTGCCCATTGATCCCCACCTGTTCCTGTATACTACATTATATTCTAATCCCATTCCAGTGAGTGTAAGTAGGAATTGTGACTTGTTTTGAAACAACAGTGTAAAGAACTGTTGAAATGTCACTTGGGTGATTATATTACATAAGATTATGATTTCTGCCTTCCTAGCCATTTCTTTCTCTTGATGGATTTTATGAAGCATTTTGCCATGTGAGAGAAACCCACTTGGCAAGGCACTGTGTGTAGCTTAATTGGGGATTTTTATGCAATAGGCTATCCTACAGTTTGCAATATTACATTTTAAACTAATCCAAAACACTTTTCAAATAACACTATACTGCCTGACTGGTAGTGTGAGCATTTTATAATAAAAAACCTAATTTCTTTCTCCTTCCCTTTGTATTATTATCATTCATTTAACATATATATGCATGAGTGTGCATGTACATATATGTGTACATATACATATGCGTATGACATATAAATGGGCATACAATATTAAATATAATGTTCCTATTATTTTCAAGAAACTCTCTTTTCTTAGAATAAATTGAGAATATAATAAAATATTAAAGCAATAAAAAGTTAAAGGGATATAAAGCTGACATACTAAGACAGAAGAAGAAATGGAATACGCAATGCTAAAAGAAAATAAAAATAGGCAGGAAATTAGTTGAAGACAAAAACAGAATGAAAGTACAAAGGCAAAAACAGAAAACAGTCACAATATGGTAGACATTAATCCAACTATGTCAATTATAACACTGAATGTCAGTAATCTAAATGGACTTATTAAAAGACACACATTGACAGAGTGGATGAAAAAAAAAAAGACCTAACTATATATTGCCTAAAGAAACACCCTTTAAACATAAACACAGATATAATTTAAAAGTAAATAGATGGAACAAAATATACTATGCTAATTCTGATGAAAGAAAGCAAGAGCAGCTATATTAATTACTGAAACAGCAGACTTCAAAGCAAGGAAAGTTATGAGGAATAAAGAAGGGAATTACATAAAAAGAGAAACAGTCAATTATTCAGCAACATATAATAATCCTTAAAGTTCATGCTCTTAACAACAGAGTCCCAAAAACATGAGGCAGATACTGAGAAAACTGCAAGACAGAGATGAAGCCACTATTATAGTTTGAAATTTCAACATCCTCTATCAGAAGTACAGATTCACCACGCGGAAAACCAGCAAGAACAACACTGAACTGAAAGTATCATCAATCAACTGGATATAATTGACATCTACGAACTACTTTATCCAACACCTGCAGATTACATATTCTTTTTAAATTCATAAGGAACAGTCACACCAAGATATATCACATTCTAGACCATAAAACATACCATAACAAATTTGGAATGATGGATATTATATAATTTCTTCCTCTCAGATCACAACAGAATTAAATTAGAAATCAAAAGATAACTAACTGGAAAGATAAATGAAGTATCCCAAAATGCATAGGAATTAAATAACACACTTCTAAATTACATATGGGCAAAAGAGACACCTCCAGAAATTTAAAAAAAAATTTCAAATACATGAAAATTAAAATACAATTTATCAAGATTTGTGGGATGCAGGAAAGCAGAGCTTTTAGAAAAATGTGCATCATCGGATGCATACAGGGAATAGAAGAAAGATTCCAAATCAATCATGTAAGTTTCCACCTTTGGGCCTAGAAAAAGAAGAGTATGTTAAATCCAAAGTAAATAAAAGAAAAGTTATAATATTGTTAGGAGAATAAAAACAAAGTAAAGTTAAAACAACTGGATTTTTCAAAGAAATCGTTTGCTTAATAGTTCTCAGAACATAGAAGTATTCAAAATTAACAGGAAAAACACAACACCTCAACCAAAACCCTTGCTTGAGGGCATGTGGAGGTGACTTCCCTCTTAAACGGGGAGATAATATAATAATTTTCATAAATAATCAATCAAAGGTAAAACAAAGTAGGGTAATTTCATGTGTTCATTAAGGTTTATGGTATATTTTAGAATGGCTAAAATAATAGATTTTAAACGTTCTCACAATAAAAAAAGATTGGTGGTGAGGTATTGCCTATGTTGATTCTTGATTGAATCTTTGTACAATGTATATAATCTTTCACATTGTAATCCATAAATTGTAACACAGTCATTATCAGTTAAAAATAAATACGTCAGCAAATGCATTATCTATGAATCATCCACAAATAAGACATTCAGGTTAAGTATTACTATGTACATAATATGCAAGGGCACATGTGATAGAAAGAATGAAGTTAAAATATACGTTACAATTCGAGCAACAGGAGGAAATCACAAGGGTTTTAAGGAAATAAACATGGAAGACAACCGGCAAACACAGCGGTGTGATAATTCACATGCCAGCGGAGAAACATTCTATAAAGCCACCCTCAGCCGACGGACCACATGCCCCCCTCCACCTGCCGCCAGACCCTGACCCCTGCCGCTCCCCTCTCCCCATCCCCATCCCCAATCCCCTCATCTCCCCATCCCCCCATCCCCCGCACCCAGCCTTCCACCTGCAGCCTGCATCCCAGCATCTCTCTGCCTAGTCATCCTCGCCTGTGCTCAGCCTCTGGTCCCTTCACTGCGCAGCTGCGGACCTTCCTCAGCACTTCCTGTCAGGCTGCTCTCGGCCTCCCGGGGGGTGGCAGCCAGTTAGCTGTGAGATGAGGAATGACACCATTTCCTGATTTATGCACCCCACCTACACCTACAAAATGACTGCGAGTACAAGAGCCAGGTGGTGTGGGAGATCTGAGTGATGGAGAAAGGGAGGCAAACAGGAGCATTCAAGGTCCCCTAGCCTGCAAGTCCGACAGCCTGTGCATCCTCTTTGCCCCTCTCCACCCTTGTTCCTTCTCAGAACTAGCCCGTCCAGGTAATGCCTAGGGTCCTGCCTCACTCGTTCCGTCTTTCTGACAGGCAAACCTCCTGAGCTGGGATACCATTTCAGGGAACAAGACACAGACACTCAAAATCCCAGCACACAGCATGCATTCCTCTGTGAGCTCCCCCTGCATCCCTCCTGAACCTGCCCTCTCTCATCTGCCCAGTCCCACCATCGTCTGGCCTTCCTGCTCCTGTCACCCTCACACATTAGTGATCCCAGGGCTCCTTCCAATCCACTGCCCTCTTCTTTTGCCCTGGCCTTTGACACAGACACACTGTTTCCTCTTCTCTTTCCTCTCCCTTGTTTCCTGAATTCTCTGCTCGTCACTCTTCCGAATCTCCTCCATGTCCCTCCTCTTAGAGGCTTTCCTTGTCTTTCCCACTCCAAGTCTGATGCCTGTTCCCTGAGTTCCCAAGGCAGCCCTTGCATACAGTTTAGATTTCTGTAAGGTTTCTCAATACCCACTGGACCAAAATCTTGAAGAATATGAAAATATTGTCTATGATTTTCCTCTGAGAGGCTCACACATGTAGTGGACAAAAAGCGATAGAAAAAATTTCTCTGATAAATAAAAATGGAGCAAGCATTAAAAAAATAAAAATATTTCCTAGTTAATAAAAAATATAATTTATAACTCCTTTTTTACAAGACCACATTATAAAAATATGTGCTGCCTGTCTGTAGTTTCTGAATGGTGTTTTTTTTTTACTTATTTATTTTTGTGATTATTGTGTTTTTGCTTGTTTTTACTGAAAATAGTTAAATTCAGTGGTTAGGAAGACAGACTAAGGAGATGTACCAAGAGAACATCAACAATACTGCTAGTGATCTGTTTTTTAAGCTTGGCAGTGATATTAAAAAAAAAATTTAAAAAAGAATAGCTTTATTTTCCCCATTTTAATCTATAGCTACTAGGTAAAGAGAAAAATCAACAATATGATGAAGTTCACAACTGCATAGTGACAAACTGCCTGGTCTCTACATTCCGAGTGGGAGTGTTAGTGTTCTGCCTGTAGAAGTTAATATCTTTGAGAACCTTTCACAAATAGAGCAAAACTTACCATTTAATGGAAATTTTCACAGTTCTTTTAAAGCATGAGACTGAGGCAGTTTTTTTGGTGGAGCCCAGAATAGTCTCTCATCATTTCCTTTTTAACCAGAGTTATTTCAGAGAAATTCTGGAAAATGCTAAAATAGGGAATGTATAACACCTATCTTTTCTAATAAAAATTATATTCCCATTCAATTTAGGAAAGAGTGATAAAGGAAGATATTAAAATGATTGAAATGGTTATTTGAAAAACACTTACTATTTTATCCAGAAGGAAGGATTTAATACATAGTACACAAGTACTAATTTCATTATAGATGATGTTTATTTGACAAAAAAAAAGAACAAAATATATAGCCAAGTGTTAAAGGCATTTGCACACTGCAACAAGCAACAAGAAGTAATATTATAATACAAGAACTGGAGTGGTAAAGTCTGATTGGTCAGCAAGCAGAATGATTGTTCAACAAACTCATCCTTATACAAAATAGCTGAATTACCCAAACTCCCTTACCAAGAGATTTCAGGGAGCAGCTGTTCTTAAGCATGTAGACCCACCTGTGGCTTCAATCTTGCTGGGTGTAGTCTGGAGGAGAACCATGTCCACAGGGTTCTGAGGCAGTATCAAGGGCTGCTTCTCCAAGTCTTCATGTTGAATGTATTAAATAAACAGAGTGAGGTGTGTGACTGAGAGGATTTTTTGAAAAAGACATTAGAGACATAAGAGACAACAGTAATGTCCGAAAGTTCTAAACCCATTGCTCCATTCAAAGTACAGCTGAGAATACTGTTATAGATGCAAGGCACGGAAGTTTTTACTCTTCATTTACTTCATTATGAAAAAGCACAGACATTAAAAAAAACTGGGCTTTGAAAAGAAAATTCGTGTGTTAAGTTTTTGAGTAACTAAGAAAGTATGGTATTTGCACAGAGATAGAGGAATAAACCAACGAATACAAAAGAAAACAGTAGAAAAAGAGATATTCATAAAAAAAACAAATCATGGCGGGGCGCGGTGGCTCAGATCTGTAATCCTAGCACTCTGGGAGGCCAAGGCGGGAGGATAGCTCAAGGTCAGGAGTTTGAAACCAGCCTGAGCAAGAGCGAGACCCCGTCTCTACCAAAAAAAAAAAAGAAATTAATCGGCCAACTAAAAATATATAAAAAATTAGCCGAGCATGGTGGCGCATACCTGTAGTCCCAGCTACTCCGGAGGTTGAGGTAGAAGGATCGCTTGAGCCCAGGAGTTTGAGGTTGCTGTGAGTTAGGCTGATGCCAGGGCACTATAGCCCAGGCAACAGAGTGAGACTCTGTCTCAAAAAAAAAAAAAAAAAAAGTTGTGGGCGGTGGCTCACGCCTGTAATCCTAACACTCTGGGAAGCTGAGGCTGGAGGATCGTTTGAGCTCAGGAGTTTGAGACCAACCTGAGCAAGAGTGAAACCCCGTCTCTACTAAAAATAGAAAGAAATTAGCTGGACAACTAAAAATATACATAGAAAAAATTAGCGAGGCATGGTGGTGCATGCTTGTAGTCCCAGCTACTCGAGAGGCTGAGGCAGTAGGATGGCTTGAGCCCAGGAATTTGAGGTCTCTGTGAGCTAGGCTGATGCCACGGTACTCTAGCCCGGGCAACAGAGTGATTCTCATGATACTGTCTCAAAAACAAACAAACAAAAAACAAATGATTTAAGTCAACGAATAGGGAAAATCAGTTTTTCCTAAATATATTCTACAAAATTGAATATTCATAGAAGCAATAAAAATCTCAATTTTCCTTCATATTCTAAGCAAAATTAAGTTCATCTGGACCATAGACCTATGTATATATAAATATTTAATATAGTATATAAAACATTTAGGAAAATATCTGCATGATTATTAGATAGGGTATGAAACCAGGCCTAGAAAGAATTTATCATATGAAAAAAAACACATTTACACAGTTGATATGAGCAAGGACTTTGAAGACAGACTGAGACAAACTCAAGGATTTTTTTAAAATACTTTTAGGTAGTGCTTTCTATCATATTCACAAGTAGACCATGAGCGTGGTAATAGTACCTACTTCCTGAGATGTTGAATAGATTGTATAAACAAATAACACATAAAACATGTATAATATCAGGTCTATACTTACCACATAGACTAATTTTTCCAATAAATTGTGAGACATATATTTTAGATCTATTGTAACACATATCATGGTTTTATATATCAAAATGAAAGAACAAAATCACAAACAATGAAACAAATACTTCTTATCACTTTGAATTTTTATAGATTTAAATTTTTTCAAACATATACATGTAAATATTCATCATATCAATCACTCTTATAATTATAGGAGAGGGAACATATACAAAAAACACATTGACAAAGATATTCCTAAAATTTCTTCTATTCAGACATTCTATTTTGAAGCACTTTTCAACTCATCTTGTCCCCACAGTAGCATCATCTGTGCTAATCAGAAGCATTGGTACTGCTGCATTTCTTGCGAGAGTCCTATGCTTCTCTCTCTTTGCAAGTTTTTTATAAAATTATTTTATTTTTTTATGGTATCATAATAGCTCACCACAACCTCAAACTCCTCAGCTCAAGAGATCCTACTGTCTCAGCCTCCTGAGTAGCTGGGATAGCAGGTGTGGGTCACCAGGCCTGGCTAATTTTTTTTTATTTTTTGTACAGACAGGGTCTCCTTATGTTGCTCAGGTTGCCCTTGAGCTCCTGGCCTCAGCCTCCCAAGTGCTGGTATTACAGGTGTGAGTCACCACATGCAGCCTCCCTTTGCACATTTTGATGCTGTTATGCAAAGATAAGAATGAAAAGTTTTTACACCTCAAAGGAAAAAAAGACATTATATATATTAAAAAAAAAGACCTGCACTCAAATGTTTATAGTAGCAAAATTCACAATTGCAAAGATGTGAAACAACTCAAGTGCCCATTAATACATGAGTGAATTAATAAAATGTAGTACATGTATACCATAGAATATTACTCAGCCATAAAAAATGGTGAACTAATACCTCTTGTATTAACCTGGATGGAACTGGAAACCATTCTTCTAAGTGAAGTATCACAAGAATGGAGAAAACCAACACCACATGTACTCACCATAAAATTGGTACTAATTGATCAATACTATGTGCACATATGGAAATAACATTCGTCAGAAATCAAGCAGGTGGGAGGGCAAAGGAGGGGATGGGTAAATTCATACCTAACGAGTACAGTGCACACTATCTGGGTAATGAGCACACATATAACTTTGACTCAAATGGTACAAAAGCAATTTATGTAACCAAAACGTTTGTACCCCCATAATATTCTGAAATGAAATTTTTAAAAATGTAAAAAAAAATAGTTTTTATGCCAAGTTCATGTTTGTATACATGAGATAATCACATTATGACTACCTTCTGGACAATAATATTTTAATTCTTTCAAATTTAAGATGTATCCCTATTTGAAAGATGTTGAAATGTGCACTATAGAATTAACTGAATACACTGTTTTACTCTGTGATTGCCCATTTATCAGTGTTAAATAATAGTGGCTCATCTTCTGTAGTCTGGTCAGATATTCAGGAAACATTCTTATATATATTTTCACACAAACTGACCACTCCATGTATATTCTACCTAGTCAATAGATATATTAGAGTTATTAGCAAATGACTAGAATTACTATTTTGTTCATAGAGCAATAGTTTTGTAATCTTTGGTTTAATAAATAAGTTGAAAAAGAAGATAGAAATTGTAAAGAGTTATTTGAAAGATTCACTGAAATGGTAGCTTTCTAGTTTTCTAAAGATTTAGAAAATGCTGTATCTTGTAAATATGTGTCCTAATCTTAGAAATATGAGCAATGCTCCCTCAAATATGCATGCCACATCCAGTTTTTCAATCCATAAATTTGTTTCTCTCCTATTATTTATTCACATTCATATTTTTAATCACACGGATGATGTTCATACAAATTACCTTATGATAAACACACACAGCACTATTCACTATAGCAATGATATAGAATTAACCTAAGTGTCCATCAACAGATAATTGGATAAAAATGAGATATATATCTGTATGTATACACACAATTACATAATATTCAGCCATGAAAAATAATTGAATCATTTTTTGCAGCAACATGGAGGAAACTGGAAGCCATTTTCTTAAGTAAAACTATTCAGAAAAAGAAAGTCAAATACTGCATGTCCTCACTTGTAAGAAGAAACTAATAATGTGTACCCATAGTCATAAAGTATGGAATAATAGGTATTATTGGAGCCTCAGAAGGGGAGCAGGGTGGGAGGGGGATGAAGGATGAGAAATTACTTAATGAGTACATTGTACATCTTTTGGATTATAATAACACTAAAAGCCCAGAATTTATCTATGGGCTTGGCAATATATCTATGTAACAAAACTGCACCTGTACCCGTTAATTGTACAAAAACAAAAAATAAAATACCATATGATTAGTTACCACAGAAGTAGATGAATTATCGTTCTCATAAAATTTTTGCTCTCCCCCCTTATTATTCTTGTCTATTCTATTTTTGAGTACTTGGATATTGGAATTGGTTTTCCTTTTTCCTCATGAATATATTGAATGAGGAAGAAAGTCATATAATACATGATTTATGATTTTGATTGTACCTTTATGTAGAGTTTTAGATTCCCAAAGGCTGAATTAGGAGAATGTGAATTCATGATCTCAAATATATGAACCATTCATCCATTGAATTCTAAGGTCTAATCATGCTAGAGCATGGAGATGGTGTTTGGTTCTTGCCTCATGATGTGTTCTAAGAATCTGGATTATATGCAATGACACCTTTTTGAGAATTGTGGTGATCAACCCAGCCTTTGTGAGTTCCATTGATTGAGGATATTGTGGGAAATCATAACTTTTATGTTATCAAAGACTCATGTGTGAGGAATCCATGCTCAGTCTTGTGTCCTCTATGCTTGTGACATCATTTAAGTATAGTTTTGTGTCTATCAACTACCTTCTTTAAATCTGAACACTTAGAGCTCATTGATTTTGAATTTTCACCTTGAGGTAGCCCTCATGTTCAAATATACTTGTGGCTCATTTATGACCTGACACTCTGGCCTTTTTTTTTTTTTTTTGACTATATTTTTTGGTAAGACAGGATATTCACAATCTATATCATGAGAGATGTAAAACAGTATGCATCAAAATAAAGAGGAAAAGGGGATTTGTCAAGTTATTTCAATATTACAGTATTATAGTATCTCCAGTTAAAATGAAATGATTGAAATAACCCTCCATATGTCAAGATATGAAATATAATTGAGGCTGTCATGACTAAGGGATGAAGTATATGAAGTTAGAGAATCTAGAAGGCTTCTTGAATTGTAGATGCTCAAGTACAGCACCTCAATAATCCTGCAATCCTCATTACAGGAGTGAGACATGTGGTTGAGGTAAGCTGTATCTGTCACTTAAGGGTTCCAGGCTGCTGGAACTCATGGCTTACTGAAGCTATCAATGTGCTGGGAAGAATGTATTCCATAATTATGGACCATGAATGCTATAGTCTTGACTTTGTGGATCTCCATGGCAGAGCAGTCTGCAGTCTCATAGCTTGATCAGCTTTGTAGGCATGTTGCCTGGACAGAACCCTGGTTTACCCTGCATAGTGCTGTGATCTGTGAACAGGGAGCTATGTGGGGAATAAGTGGACAGTCCTCCATGATTGGGATTCTTTGTTTAGATGACATACATGCAGAGTCATCATTTATACTGTGTCCATCTCTTGGATCACTGCATGGCAAGTTGGTGACATGTTGTACTGTGTTATTCTTTTGTTCTTTCTACAAGGCTTTCTCTACCTGTGTACAGCACATTCTGAATCACTCACATTACTTCACCTGTCAAAAATCTGTTGACAAAAAAAATATATATTTTATTGGGTGGTGGGCAGGTGGGGGGGAGGGGAAGAGTGTATACTTACATAATGGGTATGACACGCACCTCCAGGGGGTCGACATGCTTGAAGCTCTAGCACAGTGGGGGAGGAGGGAGGGTTGGCAGGGGCAATATATGTAATCCTAACAATATTTGTACCCCCATAATATAATGAAATAAAAAAAATAAAATTAAAAAAAATCAAGAGGCTCTAAAACTACTGTACTGAACTTTATATTAGAAAGGAAAGTTTTAATTTTTATGGGCTAAGTAGTTTTGAATAAATATAAATCAAATTTATTCTAAAAAAAACCTCTGTTGTCTACATATTCATATCAAGGTCTTTGTAAGCAAATACTGGATTAAACAAACACATTTACAACCATTGATTTTAGCCCAGCTCACCTGTGATAATAAGGATATCTATACTATTGCTGTTGGTAATAGGCAATATATTTACTAGATGTGAATGTTAACAGAATTCATGGTGTCAAAGAACTCATGATGGAGTCTGTAGAATGAAAATAATTATCAAAGGGTTTTCTCAAAGGTTGAAGATACAGTTGTCTTATAAGCACTTGAAAAACAAATCCCTATACCAAGAAAATATTCTCCTAAATCCAGAAATATGATTAATGTACCCTGTCACTGACATTTCTTAATCTTGTCTTCTAATGTCCAAAAGTCATATCTTCCAAAAAGGCGCTAATGGGATCCTGCAGGTACAATGCTAAACAATATACCACAGTGGGGCTGTCTGGGATATGTGAGGTAGAGGAATCTATCTCTGAAGAAGTGGTGACTGATACTCAAAATTTTGCAGGTAATGAGGAGTATAATTTCAAAGACAAAATGGAGGGGACTCACTAGAGCTAATTGTATCTTACTGAAGCAGATACACCTGTGTTTGGAAAGGTAACTACATAAGGAAAGCTGCATTTCTGTTCCCTCTCTATATGTCCATTTACCTGAGATCATGGTATGGTGCTTATGTCTTTGTTGGTTTTTCTTTTTTTTTTTTTTTGGTACCAAAGTAAAAATTTAAATAAATCTGATATAACATTTTATATAAAGAGAGATATACAAATAGTGGGGAGAGTTTCATATACCCATCAGCTTACAAGAATGTTAACATGTTATATGATCATAGTCTATTCATAAAAACTGAGAAATTGACAGAGGTTAAACTATCAACTGAATTACAGACTTTCTCCATATTTTACCAGGTTTTCTAATGATGCCATTTTTCTTTTCTAGAATCAAATTCAGAAGGCTAAGTGGATTACTTAGTAGCTGCTGCATAACAAAATACCACATAGCTTAGTGGCTCAAAATTAAACACAGGTTACTCATAGTTTCTCTGTTTCAGGAATCCAGATGTAGATGATAGCCAAGGATGAGGTCTAAAGGTGAGGCTCAGCCGGGGAAGGATCGGCACTTCCAAGCCTACAAGATTGTCGTTAGGATTCAGTTCTCTAAATAGGTTAAGAATAATTATTTGCTGAATTATTTTAAACCTTTAAAGAATCAATACCAAGCTATCAAAAATTATTCAGAAACTTAAAACAACAACAATACAATGGAGAGAGATCATTTCCCAATTTATACTATGAGTTGATTTATTCTCATGCTTCAACTAGGACAAAACATTTCAAAAAGGAAAATTAATCTCAATATGCCTCATTAATATAGAGGCAAAAACCCTGAAAGAAATACTAGCAAAACAAATCAGCAACCTCTAAAAAGTAGTATACTCTATGTCTAAAGGTATTTACGTCAGGAATGTGAATTCGCTTAAACATCCAGTACAATTAGTTTTATGTACTATATTAATAAAATACAAAAACACATGTTCATCTCAAAAGATGCATAATAAGCACATACCAAACCCAAAGCCCATTTGTCAGGGTGGCATTTTGCCCTAGGTTCTTTGTGTGCTCTTGGCCAAAGACTGACCAGACACATCAATGTGTCAAGTTCAGACTATTACCTTGGGAAAATCACCAGCAGGGCCAATATGATGGAGTTAATCCCAGGCAGGAAGCAGTTTCACATGAGCAGTTCTTTAATGGAGAACAAAATAGGTCTTTGTGAGTGAGTGGAGAGAGAAAGACCAGCTAACTCACTGACTTACTCACTTGCTCTCACTGAATTCTCAGATTGTTTTCTTTTATCGGCCCAGTCTGGAGCTGGCTCTTGGGAGGTATGGGATATTACCAAAAGATCAACAGATGTCCTCAAAATTCCATCTGTGTATATGAACTCCCTCTCCAAAAGCCCACCTGGAGGTGGTGAACCACAATGTAGATTTATGCTAATGACATAATTATCTTTAGTTTACTCTAGGTCGCTTTCC
The DNA here is from genome assembly GCA_008086735.1 of Cheirogaleus medius. NCBI lineage: Eukaryota > Metazoa > Chordata > Mammalia > Primates > Cheirogaleidae > Cheirogaleus > Cheirogaleus medius. The sequence goes on along the minus strand of VBSM01002223.1, from coordinate 19,569,712 downwards.
AAAGCCTATCATGTCTGGGATGGGGAATTCCCAGATTGAAAAAGTATTGTCTCCTTCCCCAGGTAAGGTGAGGCAACACCAAAAGGAAGTGCCCGCCCTTAGCCTTCTTCCTAGGTGGAGCAATTGCAAAGACAGTACAAAAGCCAGGCACCTTTGTCCCTTAGAGCCAGAGATCCTAACTATCTACTTAACACATTGTAAGAGAAATTGCATTTGTATAGGCAATAGGTTTCTTAGGCCAAACTCAGAAGACTGCCACAGTGTTTTTTCTGGCCTGTCCCCTGCCCCTCCCACTCCCCCCCATTAGCTGGCTTTCTGGCAAGGCATGAGTCAGCATACTCATGTAATCGAGGTGTTACCTCCTGGGTGAACTCATGTGATGGCGCTTTCCTGTGGCATGTTGCCACTATTGTTCAGAGCCATATATAAGCACTCACCATGTTTTCGGTCATGCTTTCCTGCTGCTGCTGTATCCCCCTGACAATAAAGAGCATGTCTCCTTTCCAGGTGGGAGGGGGAAGGAGGGGATGGGTATATACAAACATAATGAGTGAGATGTGCAACGTATGGGGGATGGTCATGCTTGAGGCTCTGCCTCGAGGGGGGAGGGGGGCATGGGCAATATACATAACCATAATATTTGTACCCCCATAATATGCCGAAATAAAAAAAAATAAAAAAAGAGCATGTCTCACCTGCCTGCTGCCACTCGCCTTTTCTTCCAATTTCCAAAGCCTGTGCCAGAGCACAAGCTAGGCACAGAGCATCCTCTTTGAACCTTGTTGGAACAATGGGGTTGGCGTAGTTGGCAGGATCTGGAGGGGTAAGTGTCCATTCCATCCCAGCAAGGGAGGACATGTAGCCTCCTATGGGCTTGTGGCATCCAGTGGCAGTGGTCCTCATGTCATGGGCCCCTGCCACAAGGTGGGAGCAGGTGGAATGTATCCCTGCCACCATGGAGAAGACCTTGAAGGCTTTGGAGGAGTCACAACCTAGGGAGTGAGCAGCAACTGGTCAGGTGGGCTGGTTCTTTCTTACAGCCCTCCAAGAGCAGCATAAGGACACCCTGTGGCAAGAAGCCCAGGTAAGGGAGTTACAAGAGACAGAAGAAAATTGGGAAGCCCACCTACAGGAGTTGGAGAAAGAGTTAACAAGCGGTCCGGCCTTGGATGCTGACGAAACTGCAAGTACACAGGAGACTGAAGGCAGGGCTCCCCTCTGCTGAGAGGCCACTTAGTCGTAAAACAGAAAATGGAGCCTGCATAGCCCATGGGGCCCATGGGCAGGGAGCCGTGCCCACGCCTACAGTAATGGAGCTTATCTCTTACTCTGCCTACACCCCCCACAGAGCTGCAGGAGCTGGGAAAACAGTGCATACAGTGCCCTGGGGAGACTATGCCTGCCTGGTTGTTGCATTTATGGCATGAAGGGATGGGCAGTGTCCTGTGCTCCCCAAGGGAGATGGAGCAATTGGCATCCATAACTATATAATCTTCCCTGAGGCAGAGGTTACAAACAAGTAGTCGCTGTGGCAAGGGTGACCACTCCTTCCTCAATAGCTTATGGCTGCCGCCCCACAGAGTATGGGATGACTCCAGAGAACTACCCAAAACTGCAAGTGAACTTCATACATGGACTTATTTCAGATTCTTCGGGAGTTGGGCTTCAACAAATCATTTTTGCAGTAGATAACTGGCAGGGGCCTGATGAGGAGTGCTTCACTACACACATGTGTGACTTAATCTTAGCCAGAGGTCCCCCACCCCACCCTCGTTGGTTTGGCTTGCTGGCAGGTGTGCTCACTCCCTATGTGGTGAAGCAGGTGTATGAGGTCAACCACTGCCAGGGTGGCTCTAGGAGATGCCAAAGAGCAGAAAGGGGGGAAGGGATGAGTATGTATGCTACAAGGACCCAAGAAGGGCCTGCGAGCTCAGAGCTTCCTGCAGAAGAAGGCAGTACAAGGGACCCAGAAGGTGTCTCAAACCCAGATGTGGCTAGACCTCCTGCTGGCAGGAGTAAAGAGAAAATAGATAACCAGCCTAATGAGGTATTTCTGGCTTTGTGAAATCAGCTGGCTCCCTACCAGCAATTCATGAAAGCACCCAAGAGGCAGGGAACTGAGACACCTGCCAAAGAGACCTGCAATGTGCAGCTGCAAGATTTTATGGTTGAAACTGCCCTCTTTGATGTAGACTAGGGGTTAGGCCAAGGCATGCGGTTAGAGGGAACCCTGGATGACCGGAAGTCACATGTGGAACTTGCTATTCTTCGGTCCCCTATGCATGTGCTGCGGGTTTTGGCCTTCATGGACATGAGAGCTGACTGCTCCCTAATTTATAGAAACCCTGAGCAATTTGCTAGACAGCCTACACAGATGGGTATGTTGGTCAAACTGTCAAAGTTAAGCAAGTGACTATTTCATTGGGGATAGGGTGTTTGGCCCCCATGCCTTACAATGTGTATGTGTCTCCGGCAAAGAAATATATTCTGGCTGCTGACATTCTGCATAGCTTAACCCTAACCACCTCCTGGCCTCCGAGTTAGGGTTGTAAAGCTGGTGATGCATGGCCACACACATCACCCACCACAGGTTCTGCCCACACCTCATCATGTGGTATGTACCCGACAGTATTATTTGTCTGGGGGGCACAAAGAAATTACAAACCATATTGCAGCTGGAAATGGCCAGCATAGCGTGCCTGGCTCACACTCCATTCAACTCTCCTGTTTGGCCAGTTAAGAAACCAGATGGAATTTGGAGAATGACAGTAGACTACAGGGAGCTGAATAAAGTTACTACCCCACTGCATGTCACGGTGCCATCTATGCTGGATCTAATGGATCAACTGACTTTGGTGCTTGGAGAGGACCACTAGGTAGTGGACCTGGCCAATGCCTTTTTCTCTATAGACATAGCTATGGACAGTCAAGACCAGTTTGCCTTCACGTGGGAAGAATGGCAATGGACATTTGTGGTGTTACCACAATGTTACCTCCACAGCCCAACCATATGTCATGGTTTGGTGGCACAGATTTGGCCACATGGAGTTGGCCATCCTCAGTATTTTTGTTTCATTATATTGATGATATAATGTTAACCTCTGATTCCCTTAGAGATCTAGAAGCCACCACCGCCAATTTTCAAACCTCATTAGAACAATGGGGTTGGGTGGTGAATGACTCCAAGGTCCAGGGACCTGGATTGTTTGTCAAATTCTTGGGTGTTTTCTGGTTAGGTAAGACAAAAGCAATGCCTAAGGCAGTTATAGATAAGATTCAAGCCTTCCTCCAACCCACTATGGTGAAATAGTTACACGTGTTTGTGGGGCTTTTGGGGTGTTGGTGCATATTCATTCCCCATTTGGCCCAACTGTTATGGCCATTGCATTCATTGTGTAAAAAGGGGTCACAGTGGGATTGCCTCTCCCCAGAGGCAGAGGCCTATTTTATGACAACCAAAAGGGCTATTACACAGGCCCAAATGCTATTAGTAGTAGACTGCTCACAGCTGTTTGACCTCGGTATGACAGTCGACTCAAGCGGATGGGCTGGGGTTTGTGGCAACGCCCGCATAAGTGGCAGGTCCCTATTGGGTTTAGCTCCCAGACTTGGGATGGTCCCCAAGAGTGCTATTCCTTGGTGGGAAAGCAGCTGGTGGCTGTGCATGCTTCCCTTCAAGACTGTGAAGCCATAACTGGGCAGTCTAAGGCAGTAGTGTGCACCACATACCCCATAGCAGGATGGGTGAAGTCATGGATAACCAGCCCATGGTCAGGGGTAGCCCAGACACTCACTCTGGTGAAGTGGGGAGCTTACTTGGAGCAACAAGGAGAGTTCAGCTCCAGTCCTTTAGCTGCAGCTGCAGACAGTCCTGGGTCCTCTTGAAATTGTCTGATGCTGACCATCAGACCTAGGGGAAGAGAGCTCATACCTTGAAGGATGAGGTCCCCCTCCAGCAAAGGCATGGTATGCCAAAGGATCCAGTTGTGGCCCCTGAGCCCAATGGACAGCAGTGGCTGTCCAGTTGGATCATGATGACATTTGGTTTGAAATAGGGCAGGGGAAGAGCAGGCAATGGGCTGAATTGCATGCCATGTGGATTGTAGTTGTGCATGAACCGTCCCCTTTGCTTGTCTGCACTGATAGCTAGGTCATGCGTAAGGGCCTTATTGTGTGGTTACCTATATGGAAATCCCACGTTTGGCTAGTAGGGCACTGTCCAGTATGAGGACAAGCAATGTGGGAAGACTTGCTGCAGCAAGGATACCAGAGAGGTCTGGGTGTATCATGTTTCAGGACATAGACCTCTAGTCAGCCCTGGCAATGATAAGGCTGACACGCTGGCAATGGTGTGATGGATCAGGTCACCCTTGCCAGCTGACAAAGCCCTGTAGTTACACAATCACCTGGGCCATGCCAGTGTTAAGATTATGGCTCATGTGAACCAGAGGTGGAATCTACACATACCTATGGCAGATTTATGGATGGCTTGTCATCAGTGTGAGGTATGTGCCCAACAATATCCACACTGTAGGTGTCTTCCCACCATTCTTACCTATGTCTGATGGGGATACTATCCTTTGGAGAGATGGCAGGTTGACTATGTCAGTCCCCTGCCTTGGTCTAACATGGCAATGTACACCTTCACTGCAGTTGATACCATTAGTGGCCTCCTTTTTGCCTAGCCAGTGGCCCAAGCTGACCAAACATCCACCATTAAGGCATAGGTTTGTTAAAGGGGAAGCTAAAAAGTGGAACTTTTCCCCCATCTCTCTGGCACTGGACATGAAAGTTGGATCAAGTTGTTCAGGTGCTGAATGAGCAGCCCTGAAAGTGTGGGCCTGCCCGATGATTATTTAACCTGCAAGCAGACCACTCCCCTCCAATTGACAGATGTCACCAAGGACCCATTGATGTGACCCCACATAACTGAGGATGGAACTATTCTGCTTCTGGCCCTAACTCCACTCAAGGAAGGACAGACAAAATCCTGGACATGATCATGGATTATAACGGGCCCTGAACTTCAGTGGATTGGTCTGTTAGCCCCATGGAGGGGTGGGTTACAGTACTCTCCAATGTGTCACCCGCCATACTCACCCCTCAGCAGCAATCAGTGACAGTAACAGTGATCTACCATGGAAAGGGCACCTTCCTCAAGGGCACCTTAGTTCTTGTCCTTTGGGTAATTCCCTGGGTTCCCCTTGTCTTGGCACCTGAAACTGACAAGCCAAACTATGGGTGAGACTGTGTCATACCATCGCCCAGGACAAAAGGCAATTCCAGCCACAATCTTGTCTCAGGATGGACAGGTAGCCTGTGTGCTGCATGAAGGGTGTGAGTTACCCTTAGTGGTCTCTCTGTCTGTTCTTTCTTACTGACCAGGGTAATCCAAGCTAACAGCATCACTTCCTGGGCTCACACTTATGCTCAAGTCATGAATATTTCTCACTGCTGGTTCTGCATGGAGTTACTGGTGGAAACCTCCAGCAGCCTGCCCTGGAGCATCACCCCTGCTTCTCTGCAGAATTGGACTTTCCTGGCCATGTGGGGTCCACAATATGCTGACTATGACCCCATTAGCAAGGTAGTCAAGAAACACCTGTGACGGACTCCTTGCCCACATCCAACTTTGGGATATGCCATTTGGGACAGTCGGGGTTGGCTATTAGGCAAACAAGTAGGGAGGCCACTTGGTGTAATTTTATGTATAGAACAGGGAATGGGATTGAGAAACCACACTGCGGGATGGATCCCAAAAGAGTTTTGTGCTAACATTACTCAGAATAACAATGCTACCCACTGGTGGAGTACAAAACCTTTGGTGGAGACTGTCCCCACTGATAGAATGCCCCCAGGATTTTTGTGGGTATGTGGAAGACATGGGAGGCTTTATCTTCCTACTCGTTGGACTGGAAGATGCATGTGGAGATGGCCATACATTCTAGAGAAGGTCCTCCCCACTTTTACTGAGAAGCCACGTAACTGGGATGCCATGTTCTCCTGTTGGCATAAGATGAAATGGACTGCATGGTGGTTTTACCCAGTAGCCATCCTTTTTCCTGGGGATGGAGCCATTAAGGTAGAGACAGAAGTGAAGGCCCTAGCAGAGCATACTGCTTGGGCCTTGAATCAAACCCAGCAGACCTTGGCTCTCCTGATGGATGAGGTCACTCAAATGAGAAAGGTAGTTTTGCAAAACCACATGGCCCTTGATCTCCTCACTGCAGCTCAAAGAGGCACATGAACATGCACAGTCATACATATTGAATGCACATGTATATATACCTGATCACCAGTAGAATATTTCATCTGCATTGAAGGAAGTTGATGGTGAGGTACAGGCCATCCAGCAGTTAACTGGAGACCCACTATAGCAATGGTGGGAATGTCTCTCGTCCTCCTGGTGTTGGACCCTTTTAGTGGTAGTTGCTGCTGGCTGTGGTCTGGTAATACTATGTTGTTCTCTGTATTGTTGTTGTGGTCTTTGGGCCCAAGGGGCCTCCCTATGGGCCTGTGTGTCAGCTGTGAAACCCATTACCTAGAGGGTGGAGTGTAAGAAATTGCAGTAGTATAGACAACAAGTTTTTTAGGCTAAGCTAAGATGACTGCTGCAGTTTTTTTATTCTGGCCTGGCCCCCCTGGTTAGCTGGCCTTCTGGGGAGACATGAGTCAGCATACTCATGTAACCAAGGTGTTATCTCCTGTGTGAACTCATGTGATCACACTTTCCCATAGTATGTTGCCTCTATTGTTCATAGCCATATGTAAGCGCTTACCATGTTCTCAGCCATGCTTTTCCGCTGCTGCTGTAACTCCCCAACAATAAAGAGCATGTCTTACCTGCCTGCAGCCACTTGCCTTTTCTTCCAATTTCCAAAGCCTGTGCCAGAGCGGAAGGTAGCCACAGAGCATTCTCCTCACACACATTCATGCTAAAAAACAAACACATAGCAAATTAGGCATATATAAGAACTTTCTCCACTTTAAATGACATACAGAAACAACTCACATAACATTATAGGTTATCAGAGATGCTCAATATGTTCTCCAAGATTAGAAACAAGGCAAGGCTGTCCACTCTTGTCACCTATATTCAGCTCTGTATTGGAGGATATAGCCAAGGAAATTAGTTTAGAAAAATAAGTATGAGGCCTCCAATTTGTTAAGGAAGTAAAACTATGTCTTTTTGCAAATAGCATGACCTAGTATGTGGAAAATGCTAAGAACTCTAATGAAATATGACTAGAATTAAAGAAAAGAGTTCAGCAAAGTAGCAGCACACAAAGTCAATATGCAAAAATCATTTGTATTTCTGTACACTAGCAATTAAGAGTTTAAAAAAATCTCAGAAAACCATTACATTTAAAAGAGCATCAGAGGAGCGAGCCATGATGGCTGACTGGAGACATTACTTGTTGGACTATTCTGGGTGAAAGATAGAATACTGGACTGAGGAGAGTGGAGAAGAGTCATAGCTCAGGTGTGGATCACAGAAACAGGGACATCTGGAAACCCCATGGAGAAAAACTGCAAAACTGAGAAAGAAGAAGATAGAGAGGTAAAGATAGCAGTGTGGATCAGACCCAGAGTGGTGCAGAGCCCTGTGAAAGGGTGAGGGGGCTTTTCATTACCCCACATAGGTGACTTAGGTGAACAATGGGAAAAAAGTATACTGAAGATGCTTCCATCCTCCAAGAGCCCAAACACAGTGGCTAAATAGGAATACTGGGGTGGCCCAGCAAACTCCAGGTGTTTGGGTATCCATAAGGGACACCCCATGGGATAGTGCCATGAGAGACCAGAGTGCCAGCTTTCTTACACCTTGCCACTTTTTTCTCTGCACATCCCCTATTCACAGGATCAAAGAAAGTAATTTGAGTTCAGGACAACTGATAGCTACAACCCTTCCCAACCCATTGCAACTTCGAGGGAGAGAGTACTCTGAATCGAGAAGCTCATGAATGCTCATGAACAGCTGCTTTTTTACAGCTGGTGAGTGCTCCCAGGTGAGCTCACCACAGAGAGTGGGGGCAGCCACAATTTGGGAGCTTCCTGCCCACTGGCATTTTGTGGGATTGCAGTCAGGCAGCTTAGGAGAGGGCTGGTTCTGATGGCCTCAGATATGAGAGCAGTGTAGAGAGAGGCAGGGGAGAGGTTTCAGTCCTAGATTCAGGTGGCAAGGAAGCTGTTGTGGACATATCCGACAGGAAATTGTGGAGAGATGCTGAGGAATGGGGATCTGTGTGTATGCCCACTCCCTACCCCCACTGGAGAATCTCCATATTGGATAGGGGTGTGGCACTTGGAGAGAAATAGCCTAGCCCCTGGTTCCTATGGCAACCAAATGCCTTGGCTATGCCAGCTGAATAGGAACAGTGGCCCCTCCCCCTACCAATTACAATAGGGAGTGCAGCTCAAGCCAAGAAATTCCTGAGTGGCCACTTCTCTATGACATAAGCACACCCCTGGCTAGGCCTCATGCTCGGGTGATTCACTGATCTCATGTTCCCCACCATCCTGAAGCAGCTGGCTTGGTAGGACAGTGGAAGGACCTCTGAAGCAGCAGTTCCAGTGCCAGGTAGGCGACAATACTTTACAGGGTTGGGACAAGGTACTCCAGGAAGTTGTATATGCTGTGAGTCAGCATCCAAAATTGATATTGTTTCTCCCATAACTAAGGTTCACAGATCCAGGAATCAAGGTGTGGAAATGGGAGTAGTGGCACTACTCACTTTTACCCCTAGTGACCCATAGCAAAGTTTTACTTCCAGTTCTCCCAATTTTATGCTCTGCTGGCCTAGAGGTCTTTGTTCCAGAAGGTAGAACGCTGTTACCAAAAGACAAAAAACTTATTTCACTGAACTGGAAGTTAAGACTGCCACCGGGCCACTTTCAGGTCCTCATGACCCTGAATTGACAGAACAAGAAGATATTTATGGTGTCGGCTGGGGTGATTAAATATCCATGGGAAATTGGACAAATATTCATTTTTGTTCTATCCATACCCCTAGTCTATTAATGGGAAATCAGACTAATATTGCTCGATGGAGGTAAGATAGAGTATGTCTGGAATACAGGAGATCCTTTAAGGCATGTCTTAGTATTATAACATGCACTGTGATTAAATTCAATGGGAAATTACAACCACCCAATCAAGGCAGGTATTCAAATGTCTCAAATCCTTCAGGAATATTTGTATGTGTCACCCCACCATGTGAAGTACCATGGCCAGCCGAGGTGCTTTCTGAAGACAAAGATAATTCAAAATGAGTAGTAGAAAATGGTAGTTATAAATATCTGGTATGACTGTGTGACTAGTTATAGATATGGGGACTGTAATTTTTATGAGTATTTCTTCCCTATTTTGCTAAGAGTATGTCTGTGTATATACATATATTAAGCAAAATCTGTGTTTTCATTTTACTCTTTTTATTTTATCATGTAACATGAGAGATATTGGCTTTATATCAATATTTAAGTATTATTTTTACATAATAGTATTGAAGTTATGGAATATCAAGATAAGAGCATACATTGCACAAGGACTTTGCCTTCTCTCAAGGGGAAAAGATTAGTACTTTTTTTGGTTGTATTCATGATACTTGTATCATGTTAGGTGTAACTGTTACCTTGTTATTGTTTTTATTTGGAGATTAAGTAAGGCTTCAGGGGTTGCGTATTCATGTCAAGGGGTGATATCGGGATGGTTAGTTTTAGGTATCAAGTAGATTGGATTAAGAATTACCTGGAGAATTGATAAAGCATTACTTGTGGGTGTGTTCATGACGGTGTTTCCAGAGGAGAGATTGTCTTGTGAGTCAGTGGTCTGAGTGTGGAAGGTTTCCCCTCAATGAGGGCTGGCACCACAAAACTCACTGGGACCCAGATAGAACAAAAATGAAAGAAATGGTTTTCCTCTCTCTCTCCTGGAGAGCAGACATTCTCCTCTTCTTGTCCTATAAAAGAAGAACTCTAGACTCTCTGGACTTTAGTCTCCAGGACTTTTCCTGGCAGCCTGCCAGGTTGTTAACCCTTTGGCCTTAGAATGAAAGTTACACCCAAGGCTTCCCTTCTTCTGAGATTCTGGATTTGGAATGAGACATAGTTCCAGAATCCCAGGGTCCCCAACTTGCAGACTGTCATGGAACTTTTCACCATCCATAGTCACAGAAGCCAATTCCTCTAACAAATCCACTCTCATCTATCATCTATCTGTCTATCTACTATCTATCTATGTTTCTATCCATATATACATCTATTTATATTTTATTGATTCTGTCTCTGGTAAACCCTGACTAATACACCAATAAAGGCCTCAGCCCACTGGTCCCTTAGGCTGTCTCTTTCAGCGCCCTGCTCCAGTAGTTGTGAGTACGTGTACAAGGCTCCCCACTTCCCACTGGCTGTCTCAGGAATGCTGCCTTCTCTGCTCTGGAATCTGCATGTGATAGACTATTTCTGTTATTTCAGCATTTTTCAGAGTTGCTTCCTCTGTGTCTCACTAAATAAACATACCCAGACTAACTTCTTTCCCATTTAGGGCTTTCCTAGAGAGTGTCTGTCTAGGTAGAAATGAACTGGACTCAGGTGAGACAAGCACTACAAAGACATCTGCCAGTATAATCAAGTTTCCTGAGGGAGGATCTCCTGTATTCCAGACATACTCTATCTTACCTCCATCGAGCAATATTGGTCTGATTTCCCATTAGTAGACTAGGGTTATGGATAGAACAAAAATGAATATTTGTCCAATTTCCCATGGATATTTAATCACCCCAGCCGACAGAAGTTGGAAACTTGGGTGTTAATTACAGAGAAAAACCCCAACCCCGGAGCCCCATGGCTGAACTCACTGCTGATTGGATATGTAAAGCTTGTTGCTGATCAGATGCTTTTGAATCCCACCACTGATTGGATAACTCCTCATGCTCATAGCTGATTGGTTGTGTGTAACCCCAAGAAGTATATAAAACTGGAGGAGAACAAGGAAGCGGTGCTCAGAATTTGGTGGCATACCCCTCTGAGCCCGCAGGCGAAATAAAAGCTGATTCTCTGACTCTGTTTGCCGCTGGGTTCTTTCCCCGGTCACTTGCTGTAACATTAAACCATCCACAGGATAAAGAGGTATCCCATAAAAGGCACATTGAAAACATTCTTGGTCAAACCCTTGAGTTTATATCCACTGTCTGGTGAATGACTTCAAGAGCAAAATGGAAATAACAAAAACACAGCACATGGAGAAGTAATTTTATAAAGTATACTTCAGGAGATCTATTGAGAAAGAAGACAGAAATGGCAAAGAGTTACTTGAAAGTCTGCAATGGAGTGTTAACTAACTCTCTAAAGATTTAAAAATTTTTTGTATCTTGAGATTTTCTACCCAAATTATTGAAATATGAGCAACATTCTCCGTATCCTATATTAAATATCAAATTCTTCAACACAGAACAATTATATGTCAATTTTTTTTCTTTTTCCTAATTGTCTTTCTAATCACATGGCTGGTGATTATACAAATCACTTTATTATCACCTTTCGTACCGCTCACGAGTTTTCTCGTGTTTTGCGGGCCATCTGCTAAGGACTGCTCACAAGTTTTCTCAAATCTGTCCAGCTCTTCCCCTGGGGGTGCTAGGAGAGCACCTCATAAAGATCCACCCAAAACGTTGTCAAGTGATATGAAGCAGCATGAACTTATGTGTATTCCAGCGAGTGGAAAGAAAAAATTTCCTATGAGAGCCTGCAGAGTTTGTGCCACCCATAGAAAAAGGAACGGATCTAGATACTTATGTAAATTTTGTATGGTCCCTCTTCATAGAGGAAAATGTTTTATGCAGTACCATAAGTTAAAAAATTACTAGGAACTTTAATTGTTTAATTAGTTGTTTAATTGTTTGTTTGCCCAAAAACGTGCAGTCCCTGGCGTTTGTCTTAGAGATTTCTATGCAGTCCGAAAGGTGTTATTAGTCACTGCAGATGTACTATGGTTTTTGTGTGATAACTTGTTACTCAGTTCAACTCTACTTTTAGGTACTTGGAAAATGGTAAAGGCCTTTGGACACCTCATGATGTGTCTAAGGATTTGGGATGTTTGTAAGGACATGTTTCTTAGAGTTCTCCTAGCCAGGTAGACCTCTGTGAAATCTGGTGAGAGGTGCTGTATTACCTTTTGGGACATCATATATTCTATTCTGTAGGGAGTAATGTTTGTGGCTTCAGTGCTCAGCACTGTATCCTCTGTGCTGTGATTTCATATGACTACAGTTTTATGTCTAGTTCTTTCTTAATCCTGAGCACTCAGAGGTCATGTCTCACATTTGCCACTTTGAGATAGGCCCCTCCTCATTCACATCTACTTGTGTCTCCTTCATGGTTTGTCACTGCCTTTTTTTCCCCTGAAACATTTCATGAGGGATGAAATTCATAGTATATATCATGATAGACTACCATGGATTCACTGAAATGAAGACAAAACAATATTAACTAGTCACATATTTTATAATACCCACTATTATAATGAAATGAAAGAAAAACCTTCTACTATGGCTTGAATATTTGTCTCCTTCAAAACTCATGTAGAAATTTAATCCCCAATGTGACAGTATTCAGAGTGGGGCCTTTAAGAGGTGATTGGATCGTGACAATTCTGCCCTCCTGAATGGATTAATCCACTCATGAATTAATGGATTATTGGGTTAAAGGATGAATAGGTTTTCATTTAAATGACAGTGGTGGCTGCATAAAAAGAAGAAGGGAGATCTGGACTAGCACAGCCAGTCCTTTTGCCTTTAGATGCCCAAAGCTACCTCTGGAATCTGCAGAAAGTCCCCACAAGCCCCACTAGATGTGTTCCCTTGACCTAGCACTTCTAAGCCTCCATAAGTATAAAAGATAAATTTGTTTTTTAATAAATTACTTATATTCTGACATTCTGTTATAAGCAACAGAAAGAAACTAAGACACCATCCATAATTTAAAATGAAAAAATGAAATATGCCTGTCCTTTCTCATAAAGTATGACCATGGAGGTTGAAATGGTTCCTTTAATTACAAATACCCACATTAGCAGAACCTAACCATCTGCTTTCATGATCTCCAGAGTGAGAAATGTGGTCTAAGATCTAGGCCAAGTATGTGTCTCACTGCAGGTCTCCAGGCTGCAAGAGCTTGTTTTTCTCACTGAAAATATGAATATGGTATGGAAAATACACCCCATGATTATGGACCATAGAACCAACAGTCTTAACTTTATGCATGTCCTTAGGAGTGCAGTGTACAGTGCCAAGGCTCTGTAGGTTTGTAGGCATGGTTCCTGGACACAGCCCTGCCGCTACCTGGTACAGTGCTGTGGCTCGTGAACAGAAGCTGTGTGGGGATGAGGACAGTCTTCCCTTCTCTGGGGATTCTTTGTTTATCTAGAACATATGCAGAGTCACAATTTAGCCTATGTTTACCTCTTATATAAGTGTATGTAGGTTTGGAGACAGGTTATATCTTTTTATATATTTTTTATTTTTTTAACCAGGCTTTCTTCATCTCTCCACAACATATTGTGAAATACTCAAATATATTCACCTTCCAATAACCTGTTTGTAAGTTTCATTTACCATACTGTGTAAGCAGGGAGTGGCCAGAACCCCCATCTTCATAAACTTTTTTTTTTTGTACCCTCACCTACTACCATGACAATACCTATTCTGTGGTTTTTAGGGTTGGCAACTGATGATATAATTGCACAAGTGCCCACAAAATATGTGATCCCAAGGAAATAACAAAGGGTTCTAAACAATGAAAATAATTTAATGATCAGTTGTTTTTTTCCCCAAAGGCTTGCTTGAAGGTATAATTGCCCTTTTAAAGCTTGAAAAAGGAAACCCTGTACCATGAATAAACTCTCACAATGTAAACATATGTTTATGTTCTCTGTCACTGATATTTCTCAATCTTCCCTTTCATATCCAGAAGCTACGTCATTTTTTTTTTTTTTGAAACAGAGTCTCACTCTGTTGCCCAGGCTAGAGTGCCGTGGCATCAGCCTAGCTCATAGCAACCTCAAACTCCTGGGCTCAAGCAATCCTTTGCCTCAGCCTTCCGAGTAGCTGGGACTACAGGCATGCACCAATATGCCCAGCTAATTTTTTCTATATGTTTTTAGTTGGTCAATTAATTTATTTCTATTTTTAGTAGAGATGGGGTCTCGCTCTTGCTCAGGCTGGTCTTGAACTCCTGTCCTTGAGCAATCTGCTTGACTTGGCCTCCCAGAGTGCTAGGATTACAGGCGTGAGCCACCACACCCAGCCTCAGAAGCCATGTCTTTACTAAAGTCTTTCACATTATCCTTTAGATACACTGCTAAACAATGTCTTAAAGTAGGCTTTCTGGGACATTTGAGGCACAGCTAACTGTCTTTAATGAATTGGTTACTGACACTCAAACTGGTGACTGAGTAATGGGGATCCTAAGTTTCTGGAGCTTGATGATATCTTCCTGCAACAAGTACACTTGCACTGGAATGGTGTATAAAAAAGGAAACTGCTTTGGTATTCTCTTCCTACACATCCATTCATCCTTTGAGCCTGAAATTTTCACCCTTTGGTTAGTTTTTCGTTTTTTAAGTTTATGTTTGTTTTTTTGTAACAAAAATACTGTATATTTTTTTAAATTTTGAAATAATTTCAGATTTACAGAAAGTTTCAAAGACAGTATATATACCCTTCATCTTCCTGAAATGTTAACATTTTCATAACCACAATATATTTTTTTAAAAATCAGACATGCCCAGGTGTATAGAACTACTAAAAGTACATATTTCCTTCGTATTTATCTTGTTGACCACTAATATTTTATTTTTCTGTTCCAGAATCTAATCGAGGATACCACATTATATTTACTGTCAGGTGTATTACTTATTCATTGCTGCATAAGAAATTACTACATGCCTTAGTGGCAGAAAGCCACACATATATTATTCATGGTATCTCTGGGTCAGGAATCCAAATGTATTAATAGGTGGTGGTTAAGGCCAAGTTCTCACCTGAAGGCTCATGAGGGAAAGGATCCTCTTCTAATCATATGTGATTGTTGCTAAGAGTCAATTGCTGCCCATGTCAAGATGACTTCATTGCTTAATTATTCCAAACCTTTAAAAAATAATATAATTCATTAACTTTTCTTTCAAAAAATAAAAACAGAGAAAGGAACACTGCACAATTTGGTTTATCAGATGGGTTTAACCAGATTACACAACTAAAGAAAAGTATTTTAAGACAAAAAAATTATAGACCAGTAATGTTATGAATACAGAGGCAAAAATCTTTTTTTTTATTTCAGCATATTATGAGGGTACAAATATTACGGTTATGTATATTGCCCATGTTCCCCCTTCCCCCTCAAGGCAGAGCCTCAAGCATGACCATCCCCCAAACGTCAGAGGCAAAAATCTTGAAGGATACAATATCAGAATAAATCAGCAATATAAAACAGATTTATACACTATCACCAAGGGTATTTATCTCAGTAAGTTTTGTAAAATATATGAAAACAATTAGTGTAATAAATTAATAGAATAAAGGACAGATGCCTCATAATTACCTCAGAAGGTGCGAAAGAAGCGTTTAACAAATCTGATGCCTATCCATGGTAAAATCACTGAACAAATTATGCATAGAAGGAACTGTCTTCACCTAAAAATTGCCTCAAGGAAAAACTCACCTGCCAACACCCAGTGTCAAGAAAATATCAGTAATTTCCCCAAGATTAAAAACACAACAATGATGTGAACATCTGCCATTTCTATTAAACATGTACTAGAAAATGGAACTAGAGGAATTATGCAAGAAAAATAAATATAAGGCATTCAGACTGGAAAAGAAGCAGCCAAACTATCTCTGTTTAAAAATGACATGATCTAATGTATTTGAAATCCTTGAAAATCCACTAAAGTAAGATTAAAAGAAAAAAATCAGCTCAGTAATGTTACATTATACGAGGTCAATACAAAGTCAATTGTATTTCTGGCTAGATGCAGTGGCTCATGCCTGTAATCCCAGCAATTTAGGTGGCTGAGGCAGGAGGACCATCTGAAGCCAGGAGTTTGAGAACAGCCTGAATAGAACACTGCAAGACTCTGTCCCTATAAAAAATAATAAAAAATTCCCCAAAACCTAAAATAAACTGCATTTCTATATAATATCAGTTGATTTAAAAATGATACTAAGAAAACCATGACATTTAATATAGCAAGAAAAATATATTTATGAATTAATTTAATATAATAAGTGTAAGATGTACATTATAAACTATAGATATATAGTTAAATGGAATATAGTCGAATATCCAAAATTAATCCTTAAAGTTATGGTAAACTTATTTACAAGTTTGAAATTATAATTCATTGTGGAAAATGATTTTCTTAACAAGTATTCCTACCACAAACATATCCACATGCAAGATGACTCCTTCTCACTTTATTTACATAACTAACTCAAAATAGATCATAGACTTAAATGTAAGAGCTAAACTACACATCCCATAGAACAGGAATAAATCTACATAACATTAGGTGAAATAATGGCATATAAGCTATGACACCAAAATACAAGTGACAACAGAAAAAAAAATAAAGGGATAAATTGAGCTTCAAAATAATTAAAAACATTTGTGACTAAAAGTACACCATCAAGACCACACTAAGACCCTCAAATAGGCCATGCTTCTCCTGCCTCATCTGCACCTCTTCTGTCCTCCTCCACAGTGTTACCCTCTTACTGACATAAAATTTACTTGTACAACAGGATTTATTTCTATTAATATGGTTTCTTGGATAAATATTTTGAAATCCATATTAGTTACCATACTTCACTCATTTTACTATGTGTGCGGGTGTTTTCTAATATATACTTTTTTTTTGAAAATTTTGTCACAGTTACTGCTAGACTTGTTTGAGCCATGTCTTGGTTTAAATTTTCTGCACATGCATGAATATATCTTGAAATGTTCTGTGTTACCTTGCTAAGATCACCTACATTGACACTTTTGGAATGAGTGTCAACAGGAAAGATAGAAATCACATAGACAATGCTGCAGCCTCTCTTATTAAGAAATGTTTCTCTACCATCACTCTTCATGCCACACAGGGTGATGTAAAGATATCATTGCTTGTGGATAAAAACTTAATTCAGAATATTCAGAATCTGAATATTAAGATATGGGTGAATTAATTTATGAATGAATTTCAATATTGTTTTCATTTGTATATGAATATTACATGTATATTTAAAATTCTAAAAAAGCTTTTTCAGTAAGTGTGAACAAGTCTATTATGTATATAGTAGTGTAATTGACAGAGTCATTATCATTTATTTTATATTTATTTTAGATTGTTCTTTGATTCATTCACCTTTGATTCATTTTCATAAGGTAGATATCCTACAAATGGACTCCTACAGACACTGTAAACTTGGTGAATTATGACCTTCCCCTTAGTGTTACAGTTGTCAGTTCACTTTTCTGTGTGTGTTGGACTCACATTGTTCCAGATCCACTGTAATAGCACCAACTAGGTCCAGGGATACAGTAATGATGGAGTAACTATAGGACAAATGAAACAAAATGTTGTAGGAAAATGTCTAGGGACTGAATGTGGCTTATCATATGTAGAAAAATGGACAAATTATATAGAATACTGAATTGAAAGACAGAGCACATCAATCAATGCAGGGCATTGGTACCTGAGGGACATGAAACAATGTCATCAGCCCTACTATTTCCTGTTATTCTTTGGGAGAGTTTCCAGGCCATGATGTGCCATGAATTTTGGAACACAGTGTCTGAGTTGAGAGAAGGCAACTCAGAGTCTAAAGAACGAGTTGGCTGAATTCCATCCAATCCCTTTACACATTCAATGGTAAAAATAGGAGAAAATACTCATGCCAGCACCTAAGCAGGCTGGGCTGCTAGTGTCTTCATCAGTCCACTGAGATGTGGTTCACAGAAGTATAGGAGCAGGACAAGGGAAAAATAAAGCAAAGATATAAAGAGAATCCATTTGAATTAACTTGGCCTTCAAGCCTTTCATCCTGTTTCTGACTATAAAAAGTCAAAAGCCTTTACATAACACATTCATCTTGCAACAAGCCCAAGGATGAAGGGATACCCCTTAGAGATGAAGTAAATGATGTGTATATGTAGAATGAATCACTCCATGAGGATGCAAACCTGCCTTTCCTATATTATTTTGCTAGATGTGGCTGATAAACTCACTACATTATGAAATAATAAAAGTAGAGCTTTTGATTTATAACAACGGAACACAAATATCACCAAAACAAGGAGAAACCTATGATTTTCACTTCTGTTTTCCTAAATATTCTCCAGTTTCTAGGAAATTTGGGACATATTTTGTATCTGTTCTTCACTGCATAAAAGCCATAGTCACTGTAGTTTTCATGGATTAGAGGGTTGCACTTTGTATGCAGTGAAATTAAATTAAATGATGTCAGGCTGTAATAAAAAACATGAGGGGTCTGTTTCTTATTATTTAACCAATATTGGGCCTTGAAATTTTGTTTATAGTATCAAAGCCTAGAGACCCTGACTACATCCATAGCTGGCAAAACAAATGTTCATCTACTAACATGGAGAAAAAGTACTAATGACATATCAGTGTTCTAGCTTTATTAGTTGATCACATATCATAAATTTTCAACAAATGGCTCTGATCCTTGAATAAGCTTTTTAGCTCCATTAGATTGAGGATTTCCTTACTTGTACAGTAGACAGAAGTAATTGAATCTCAAAGACCCATTCTTTAGGAAACGAACCTTCACAAGAGAATATGTTCCTCTCAACACAGTCAATTTGGCTAGGAAGTTCTAACTGCAAACCCTAAATCAATCCTCTTTGCCTGCTGGGGCCCTGAGTATTTTCTGCTCTCTTCTTGGTTTGGTTTCTCTTGGTCAATTCAGATGAGACAATTCCTGACATCCCTAGGCACCTACACAAAGGATAAAAAGACATTCTATAATAAAGGCATCTGCATTCAAATGTTTATGGCAGGACAATTCACAATTGCAAAGATGTGGAAACAACCCAAGCTCCCATCAATACATGAGTGGATTAATAAAATGTGGTATGTGTATACCATGGAATACTACTCAACTACAAAAAACAATGATGAAGTAGCATCTCTTGTATTATCCTGGATAGAACTTGAGATCTTCCTTTGAACTGAAGTATCACAGGAGTGGAAAAACAAGCACCACATGTACTCACCATCAAATTGGTACTAACTGATCAACACTTAGGTGCTCACACAGAAGTAATATTCATTGGGTGACAGGCAGGTGGGAAGGGGGTGGTGGGGATGGGTAAACTCACAACTAATGGGTGTGGAGCGTACTGTATGGGGGATGGGCACTCTTGTAGCTCTGGCTTGGGTGAGGCAAAGCATTATACGTAATCAAAATGTTTGTAATATTCTGAAATTAAAAAAATAAATAAATGAGTCAAAATTAAAAAAAAAATAAAAATAAAAGGGCAAGTATCCTAATCCAAACAAAGTAAATGGTGTGAATAGACATTTCTCCATAAAAACTAAAGAAATGTCCAAAAGCTAATGAAATGATGCTCAACACCTTCAGTGATTAGTGAAATGCAAATCTAAATTAGCATGAGATGCACTGCCTATATCTATATTCATAAGTGAATGAAGCCAGTTTGAAAAGTCTGTGTAATGTTTACTTTCACTTAAAAAACACTTAGAAAAGGTAAAATTTATAAAGACTTTACAAAGATTAGTTTTAACTAAGGGCTTGGGAAAAAGGCAGGTTGAATAAGTGAAATACAAAAGATTATTTTGTGTGGGAAAAATTATTTTCTATAGTGTTGTAATAGTTTACTAATGAGGATACTTTTTAAGTCCAACAGAGCTCTACATCACAAAGAGTGAGCAATGTCTGCAAATGTATGCAAAGCAATAATATTTTTAGTAGGTTGGGGATACTAGGGAGCAATGAAAAAATAATATAAATATGTAAAAATGTATAAAATAACCTCAGTGAAGGACATGGAGGAGAAAGGGAATTGACTAAAGTAATTTAAGAAATAAGGGAAGAATCTAAGTCTAGAATCTAAGTCTAGAAGCTAAAGCACTGTGCTTTAATTGGTAAAGTTATTTTCCTCATGGGTATGGATTAGCAACTTTGAAACCACAATGCTTATATTTTGGGATACATTGATTGAGTATAAAAGGCCAACTTTCTCACTGTTGGAGTGGAAAGTTGCTTAAAATTACCAGGAATGGGCAATTTGATTCACGTGGTACTAGATTAGATAACATGGTGCTGGAGACATTAATCTCCAAAATTAAACTGCAATGATGGGGGTGTTTCAAAATGATACAGGAGCCCAACTGAAAGACCTTCCAATGGCCAGTTTTTTAATTGTGACAAATGTCTTATAGTGCTGTAAGAGGTTAATATAAAAGGGAAATTTTGTTTGGTATATAAAAGCTCTCTGTATTGCCTTCCAACTGTTCTGCAAATTTAAAAGTATACTAAAATAGAAAAGTTTCTCTCTTTTAAAAATTCTTTTCTGAACATAATACACAGAGCATTATCAATGTTGCTGATGTCCCTGAGCACACTTCCCAAATTCTACTTTCTTGTTAACCTGGTGAATGTTACTAATATTTTGAATTCCCTAATTTTCATTCCCATATTTTTAGTTTTATATATGCCTGTTTTTCTAAATAATATATGGTTTAGATTTTAAATATTCAAAGGTAATTAAATATGATTATCTGAATTAATATATAACCATAGTCAAATTATAAGAAACTGAGAAACTATTTAGAAAAATCCATATTAAGGTATATCTTACAAAATACCTGACTAGTTCCTTTTTTTTTTTTTTTCTTTACAAGGTCATGGGCATGCAAAGTAAGTGAAGAATGAGAAATTGCTGCAGATTGGACAGGACCTGATGGAGAAAGCAGAACCTATGATGGCGGCCAATGATCCCCACCTCCTGGAGTACACAATCTTGTATTCTTTTTCTCCTTGTGAGTATGGAGAGGAATTGTGAGTTGTCTGGAAGCAATAGAGTATAACAAGAGTAAAGGTAAATCATTGGGTGATTATGTCACATAAAATTGTAGTTTCTGTTTTGCTTACAAACATTATCCCTTAATGACTTTGATGGAGCATTCTGCCTTATGGGAGAAGCCCACATAGCAAGGAACTGAATGCAGCCTCTGGTCAATGGAACAGGCTCTTGGTTAAATACCCTGCCCTACAGTTTGCAATATTACATTTCCAGCTAATCAACACCCCCACTTCAAATAAGAGCATATTGCTTCCAAGGTAGCATGAATACATTATAATAACAGAATAATCATTTTTCTTTCTTCCTATACCTTGTATCGTTGTTATCATTAATTTCCCTCATATAAAGCACACTTGCACATATATTTCTATATAGGTATGTAGGAGTGACATATACATAAGTACAAATAATCAAAACATTATTGCTCTTATTATATTTAATAATCTGTTTTCTGTTAGCAATTAAGAATAGGAAAAAAATAAAAGGCTTTATTCCTAGGGTAAACACTAAAATATATTCTAAAAAAGCAAGTATGATGGACTTGTTAATATGGAATGAAAATGGAATCACATAAAATACTCAATTAAACCCCCCCAAAGCAGAAAATGTATGGACAATGAAAATAGGAATGAAGACAAGGGACATAACCAAAAAGTATCAGCAAATATGGCAGATAGTAATAAAAATATATCAATACACTGAATGCCAATGGTCTAAATTCACCATGTAAAAGACAGAAATTATCAGAGTGGATAAAAAAACAACATACAAATGTATGTTGTTTTATCAAAAACCCACTTTAAATATGTACACACATATAATTTAAAAGTAAATCAGCACAACAAAATACATAATACTAATTATATAAAAACCAAAAGTAGCAATATTAATTTTTGAGACAGCACTTTTGAAGCAAGGGAGATTATCAGGGAAAACCAGCTGCTGCCCACTCCTTGGTGGCATGTTTTAGAGGGAAAGGCGTGACCCACTGCATAATCTGACCTTGTGCAGAAAGTACCCAGGGAAATATCTAAAAGTTTGTGTCACCATGGATTGTTGATGGTGGAGTAGAAAGGCCCTTTCTTGGAACTTGTTGGCTCCAGAAATCAAGAGATAAAAAAGAGAGAAGGTATGGCGTTGAATAAAATTCACTAAGAACATGATAAAAAAATAATGCAGGGAGTGTTTGGGGAGGACTGCCTACATGTCAGAGAATGATGTACCAACGGTAAAGTTTTAATATTTTGAACACAGTTATTTATTCAAGATTAAGCTGGACATTTTTGTGTAGGTGTAAGGCATTCAGATACTTACACTCCTTCTTCTCCACTAAGGAATAGTCTAGTGATTAAGCACAGACTCTAGATTGAAAAACTCTTGTGTTACATGAAGTATCTTACTAACTATGAGAGTGTGATATTTGTACAAAGTGAGCAAAACGAACAAATGTAAAAGGAAAAGAGAGCTCAAATCAGACACAAGCCTATATAAGTTAATGAATAAATCCTACAGAATTATATAACAGAAAGGGTGGAGTTAAAAGTATGCCAATTAAAAACATGATTCAGTAGGTGGGGGGATCCCAAGGAGATATGCAGACACTATAATAAAACTGTGTAACGAATGCATGACACAATCTCATTGAATGGAGTAGGGAACAGTGGCTGACTTAAGTAATTTAGTAAATAAGAGGAGATGCTGAGTCTAAAGGAAAAAGGATTTGTACATAATCACTTAATGTTAGTTGGTAACATTATTTCCCATAAGGGTATAAATGCTAATTTTGAAGCCACTACACGTGTATGTCCAGATGTTATAATTGAGTTAACAGAACCAACTTGCTCATTGTTAGATTTACATACAAATAAATGAAAATAAATAGACCAATTCATGTAGTGCTGAAGTATTAATAAGAATGTATATTTAATTTAAGTAGATGTAAAAATACACATTGAAATTATATATATATATATAGTTATGCACAGCTGGAAAATGTAAATGTCATGTAAATCATTGGTCTTTAGGTGAGAGGAGGCCAAGTAGTGGCATTCAACTATCATGGGCAACGTGGGCTTAGTTACCACAATGGACAGAAAAGGCAAAGTGACAACAAGAATAGTCTTAGTTGTGTAGATCTACAGTGCTGGCTAGTTAAATCGTGGTGTTATTAGAAGTGAAATAAGATAAGAGGCGTATTAAATTGTCCCCTGATCTGTATAAGCAGAGAACATTCAGGTCAAGTGAACAAAATTCCAAATCAAATCATAAAACTTAGAACTATGGTCCCTCAATCAATTCCCAGACTTGAACCAGTTTACATTCTCAAAACCTTTTTTTTGAAAAAAGAGAAGCTGGCTTTGCTCCAGGAAGGACATTTCGCACACTGTCAAAAATGTTTACTGCCGTTCTTTCTCCAATCCTTTCCAAAAGGTACTTATACCAACTTTTACCAGAATAAGTGTGCTTTGAAGAAAGGGACATAATCAGACCTTTAGGAAATACTGGACTTTGCCTCTGAACTGATATTGAGTACAGGAGGACTTAAATATCCCTGATGCCCTGCAGATAGACTACAGGTTTATGGGAGTCAGGTGATCAACAAAGTTTTAGCTCAGGATAGACTCACACCCACTTCAGTAGATTCCTGAACTCATCTTGTGGAGAGGTCCTCAGTTACAGAATGCATAACTGGAATAGATAAACTTTGAATTTGGCAGAATTCCCACATTGGTCCCCAACCCATGAAGTGAGAGCAATTAAGGTAGAAAGTTCAAATAGAAGTCATTAGAGTTGTCTCTACCTGGAAAAATAGCAAATCAAAAACAAAACTAACTCCATGCAGGGATAGAAGAGAATACTTCCACTATCAAGGGGTGGGAAGATGCAAGGGTGGTGATTCCCAAAATATCCCTGCAAAATTGTGGACTCTGGCCTGTGCAGAAGACAGAGAGAACCCAGAGAATGACAGTGCATTGCCATTATTTGAACCAAGTGCTGACTCCAATTCCAGCTGCTCTACCAGATATGGTTTCATTGCTTGAGCATAAAAGCACATCTCCTGGTTCCTGATCTACGTCCATTGTTCTGTCAAATGACTTATTCTCCATTCCTGTATACAAGGCCCACCAGAAGCAGTTTGCTATCACCAGCAAGGCAGACGTACACCGTCATTGTCCTACCTCAGGGGTATATTAAGTCTCGAGCCCTATGTTGTACTTTAGATCAGAGTGCTCACCAGAATTTACCTCAATAGAATAGGACTTTAATCAGTAGACATGGTAATCAGTTCTGAGAATACTACCAAGCTTCTTTCCCCACATGGCTCAATGGGCTCATGGCCATGGTGGCAGGGGTGGACATGTACATGTGCTGAGCAACATGGACTGCCACTAATTAAGGCAGATCTGTCTATGGCCCTTCTGAGGGCTCAATCTTCCAGAAACACTGAGCCCCTGATATTGAAACCTCCTTTACAAATTGATAAAAGGGTGCAAGGTGAGAACTGGTAAGGACCTAGCTAAAAATAAGTCACAGGCCTAGCTAAAAATTATGGTAATAATTACCCACTGTTCCCCTGTTTGCTTCACTATAATTGCCACGATGGAGTCACATTGTTGGTGGCCATGAAAATTGTTAACTTTCTCCATAGTTAACATCATCTTTTTGAAACTATGGGTTGTTTGTAAGGTATCTTCCAGGTCCTGCATTCCAGTGGAATGGCTGACCCACCCAGACCAGTGACCAATACTGATGAACTGACTTAAATGGTCTTGTGACCCCCACCCAAGAACCTGGTCAGCAAAGACGACAATTTAAGATGGCACTTTCCACAACGCTATGGTCTGTCCTAAACCCAGTCAATTATCATACAATTGCCTACACCAAACTGTCTTTAAAAACCCTGTCTCCCAAATTCTCTTGGAGGTGCATTTGAGAATTTTTTCCATTTCCATACTTAGTGCTATATGGAGTAAACTCATTCTCTGCTGCAAACCCTGCTGTCTCAGTGCATTGGCTTCATCTTGGACACTGGGCAAATGAACCTGGTTGGGCAGCAACAAACTAGGGGCTCATCTAGGATTGCCACTGTAGGCATATGCCCATGGTTTGGCAGCCTCTCAATTGCAGAGTGAACTTAGAAACTTGCCGTAGCAGCTGTTCAGTTTTCTAGGACTGAGGGCCTTCTCTGGCTCCATCGCTACTGGTGGGATATTGTTTCCCCATGGTGTTTCTACCTGTTTAAGGAAGAGAAACAATTTCTGGAAACTGAGGATATCCTGGTGAGTATTCAAAGCAAGTACAGCATCCCTGTCCTTCTCTGGTTTGTTGCCTCACTGAAGACATTTTGGTTCCTTTGTGAGTCTTGGTTGGCTTTCCTATTATTATAGGAAAAGTCTTGTCTTGGGGAGACTTCTCCCTGCAGGATGGAGACTAGGGAGCCTCTCTAGAAGAATACTCTTAGAATTGGAAGTCTTTTTGTTTTGATAGCCACTTTGTAATCAGTACTTCTTTAAAAATTATGGCTAAAATAGATTCTTTAAAGTCTCTTCAATGCAAAAATAAATGTAAAGATCTCTTATTGTAAACAACTGTCTTAGTTGTATTTATAAAGAAGATCAGAACAAAAGAACATTTAACAATTTCATGGCTAGCCTTAAAAATTGTCTTGAAAAAAAAATTGAAGTGCAAATATCTGGTCTAAAACAGAGATAAGAATCCTTTGAACACTGCCTCTGTGAGAAGAATGGCAGAAACTGATTCGTCTCATAGCCTAATGGTCAAAGTTTTGTGTTTTCACCTCAGCATCCTATGTTCAATTTTTAAGCAGGGAATGAACTTGTTCTGGTTTGGTATTTATTTAAATTTTGCTGTTTGTTGATGCTAGTTAGACTTTCCTTTCTTTGAGCTATTTCTTGTGACATTTTAGACATCATAAAAAGTGTTATTTTTTATTTATTTTATGTTTTACCTTTTTTTTCCTCCAAAGAGGTTAAAAAAAATCTTGCTTCTTTGATTACATTATAACCTGGGTTAAGGCTGATAAGAAGTGTAGTTAAAATATTCAAAAGTAAAAATGTTAGCTGTTTGTTCTGTTTACTTTCATCCCTCTCTACTTCTTCCTTTTTACTGATCCCTGAGCCTTGGCCAGGCAAAGGCATCTGATTGTTCAAGGCAAATGCTGAATCCTACTGTCTATGAATGTTCCCTAACCACATGGCAGTGCTAGAGTCTCTCTGAACTTGTTCTGGTTCAGCTACCTGATTTGTGGGTTGTTCTTTGCTCAATCAAACTCTGTTAAATTTAATTTTTCAGAAGCAAATTATGTAGGAGGAGATGACCTTGGCTTAATCTTTTCTGCCAAAGAATATTCTGTCTGATATCCAACATTATGTAATTATTAGCAGATAGCACAAACTGTACAGTAACAACCTTGGTTTAGTCTCCTTTATTGGAATACCAAAAAAAACCCCACATTTACTAACTTTAACTTCCTTGTTCTCTCTTTTACCCTAACAACACGCCTTAGCCAATCAAGCAAGGGCAAAACTGTGAGGTCAAAGTCCCTACCAATGGGATAAGACATGGCATTAGGGATAAAAAGTTCAAGAACTTCCCTGTAATGCACTCCTGGCTGGCTACTTTTGCTGTCATTGCATGCGCCCTTCTGATCAGAAGTGAAGATTTTGCCTTGCTGAGACAATTTGCCATGTCTGTTTTCTTAACGACACCACGGATTGCTTCCAACAATTTGGGGGCTTGCCCAGGGATCGCTCATTCTCTTTTGAAGGAGGACTCGATCCCTGCTCCTGGGGAAGACATGTCCGGCTACCTGTTGTGGCAGTCCTTGGGATTGAGGTGACCAACACACCCCGAAGCAGTGAATGAACCTGGACTCTCACCAACACAGGGGAAAAGGCCTAATCAGGATCCCTCGAGACTAAGTAACTGTGCACAGACCAAGGTAAGAAAAGTCACCAGGGTGAAGAAGTATTTCCTTGGTGGTCAGGATATTACAGAGGGTGTGTGTGTGTGTGACTGAGATGTGCCTTGGGCATGAAGTGATTGTGAAGTCCTGATCCACAGTTCCATGGCTGCCTCATACGACTGAAGGTGGTACCTAGTCTTGAACTGGATCCTAGTCAGGGGTTTATACTGACACGCCAATGTTAAGAGGAGCCTAAATTTATGCAAGGGAAGTGGCAGGAAACAGACAAAGTGGAAGTCAAGAGTGTAAGAAACCTGCATGTTGGGGGGTTGAACCTCTAGACTGGGCCGTATACAGAGCAAAAGTCAATAGTGTAAGAAACCTTCCAGGTGCGGGGGTTGAAGCTCTAGACTGAGACCCACACACACACAGCCAGGAAGCCGAGATGGGAAATAACACAAGAAAATCTCTAGAGAAAATAAAAGTGAAGATAAAATTCCCCCTGATAGCCCGCTAGGACTAATAAATGTTAAAATGTTGTTGTTTCATTTGGACACAGGAGCCCATTCTTAAACTCCCTTTTTCTTGGCCTGAGTCAAAACTTGGGGATGCTTGTTTTCTGGCCAGATCTTTATGTCTTGGTTTAACTCAGATTTTAGAGATGCCTGATATCTGATCAGTACCTCAGGTTGTTTAGTGGGGGACACCCCACGCAGACTCTCAGTATCTCAATGTATGACCATTCCTAAAGTCCTCCTTCTTTTCTTTCTCCTAGTTGCGATCAGAGGCAACATTATGATACATGACAATGAAATTTGGCCTGAGAATGGATCTCTTAAACCTAATGCCATTCTGCCACTCAACCTTTTGTTGCTGCTGGCACAGCAAGGAGGTCTCAACATAGGTCTCTATGTTCAGCCTTTCTTTAAACTTGCTAGAAGTCCTAATCTTCACTCTGCCTGCCACGTGTTACTTTTTTACTCCTGCATCTCTCTCACTGCCTTCATTTCCCAGATAAGGTTTCTCTTTTGGTTCTCCCTGTTCCCTTTCCTATTTCTTCTTCTCTGTCTCCACTGCTCTTGCCTGGCCACACTTGCCAAGGCTGGACAGGCTCCCTCCCTGCCTGTACACCACCTCCCTCTTTGGGAGGCTGCAGGGTCAGAAGGCATTGTAAATTACTCAGAACCAGGATAAACGTCCAGCATTTCCCTTTCATCACTGTCCTCTTTACTACTTAAATCCCAACACCCAGGAGGGACAATCCATCTTAGCAATGCTCTTCATCCCCTAGTCAGCCCTGATATTCAGCATAAACTCCAAAAGCTTGAAAAGGGGCCTCACAATCCACAAGTGGAAGTTTAAAACTGGCCTTCAAGGTCTTTGATGAACAGGATGGGGAGAGGCAAGAGGAAAAAAAGAGAACGAGACTGATAGCAACCCAAGAACAGAAAAAAGCTTTTCAAATAGTGGCTACCACTGTAAAAGAGATTTTCAGAGACAGAGATACCCTGAAGGGTAAGAGAAGAAGACAACAGGACCACATCCTGCTCTGGGAAGTACACCTTGGTTCCTCTTCAACCATCTGGGTACCTGGAGAGAAATGCCCCAGGAAGCAGAGCTCAGGGCCAGAACTGACATTGCTTCCCTGAGCTGGCATCTTCAACACCCACAGATCCACTGGAACTGCTTCAGTCTGATGGACATGTCCAGCTTTGGAACAAGTTCACCTTCATCACATTGGGATGGCCAAGCCTCAGGTAACTCTCTGTCACAGGTAAGCATATTGACTTTAGTAAACCCTGGCACCATTTCTCTACTCTCCCTAAATTTTCATTACCTCTGTTTCCCTCTCCTATCTCCATCATCAGGGTGAAAAATAAAATACAAACCCCCTGTGTATTCCATAGCCTCTCTGACCACTGGGAGAAGTCTTTGCCCATTCCTTTTTGTTCTTCCCAACTGCCTCATTCCAGATTGGGAAAATATATTATGATTCAGGTAGACACCTAACTCCTTTAACACCACAGGCTTCCTCTCTTAGGATCCCAGAAAAACTCAACTGAGACTTTACATACAACCTTCTTTCTCCCTTGATCTAGCCCTGGAGTCCTAACTCTATGATTTTAGCAAAAAAGTAAAAAAAACAAAACATAACAACAACAAAAACAACAACAACAACAAAAAACAAGATAGAAGGAACCAGTAAATAGGAGAGAGAGAGATATATAAAGAAAGTTAAAGATATGAGAATGTATTTTAATAAGTAAAGTTAAAAAGAAAGAGAATAATTTTGCATAGAAAGGAAACTTGTATGGAAATTTGTGTCCTAGAAATAACTTGTGGTTTAAGAAAGAAACTTTGGGACAAAAGCAGAAAGTCCAAGCATGTCAAAGATAGTCTGTGTAAGTTGAGATAAGATTCATGGAGGAGAATTTAGGGAAGGATTTTGTATGTGATTAAACTGACTATAGTGAAAGGTATTCACCTCTGGTTAAAACAACAAAGTTTTCTGTTCTCAGTTTATAAGAATTTGTCAAGCCTTTCGGACTTCTATTCTTGTACATATGTTTAAACTAAGGGGTAAAATATATCAAAAATTCAGAACTTAGAGGGTCAATCTTCCACTATAGAGTTAAAAGTAAAGTTTGTTAAACTTTCTATCTTCTGCCTGCTAAAGCTGCAGTTTCTAAGTTACCGGCATTGAAATAAAACTCACTGAACTATGTTTTCTGGTGAATTCAAGGCCAACCTGGAACAGCCAGTTACTCATTCAAAACTGAAGAAAAAAAAAAGAAGTAAAAAGAGTCCTTGCAGGTTTCATGATTCCTGCCCTGCCTCTACTCTCACTTTTAAAACCATCCATTTTTAACCCCTTCACCCTTTGTAAGCCAAATGAACTCTCAACTCAGGTAGGGACATCTCAACCTCCATGTCAAGCAGGAAGCAACTGCATAAGATGACATCTCCACACATATTCCCAAGATTTTGAGTGCATTAAATAGAATTTTTTTTAACCAAAGAGGGGGGAAATGAAAGGTGATCTTACTAATAACCTACATAACAGAAAAAAATAAACTATCAAACAGAAAGAGAAATAAACTCATAACATTGTACCTATATTTTTCCCCAATGACTCATCTAAGGTAACCATTATAAAAGTCAAGGATTTAAGGCAAACAGTTACCTAGAAGAATATTTATTCTTCTGGTGGTCCACTATAAATAAAAATATAGACTGAATCAACTACATATACTATGATCAAAAAAATTTGGAAATTATACCAGAGATGCCATAAAAATTATAACTAAACAACTAGGGCCCACCAATAAAATAATGTGGGAAAATAAAATGGCTTTAGATATAATATTAACAGAAAAAGGTGGAGTATGTGTTTCATGATTGAAGGCCAGTGCTACAGTTATATCCCCAATAACACAGCTCCAGATGGCACAAAAAACTCTACAAAAACTTACTACCTTGACTAATGAACCAGCTGAAAAATATCAGGGATAGATAACCCTTTCACTAGCTTCATAGAGCTGTGGTTAAAAAAAATAATAAAAAGGGTTGATAACATCAATACTAACTTCCTATTATTGTATTTAATGTTTTAATATTAACAAAATATTATATTATCCCTTATATTAGGAGATTAATCCACAGATTAGTAAAAACCACCTTAAATGAACAACCTCTTCCACCTCCCCATAAAAACAAATTGTTACTATTAAAAAACCAAGAACACCAAAATCAACTCCTTCTCACTGAATTTGAGGAAAAGAGTGAAAAAGTCTAATATAAAAGAGGGGGAAATTGTAGGAGGAGATGACCTTGGCCTAATGTTTTCTTCCAAAGGAATATTCTGTCTGATATCCAGCTTTACATAATTATTAGCTCATAGCACAAACTGTACAATAACGATAACCTTTGCTTAATCTCCTTTATTGCAATACCAAAAAATCCACATTTAGTAACTTTAACTTCCTTGTTCTCCCTTTACCCCAACAACACACCTTAGACAGTTGGGTAAGAGAAAGATTGTGAGGTCAACATCCCTACCAATGGGATGAGATGTGGCCCTAGGTCTGCATTAGGGATAAAAAGATGAAGAACTTCTCTGTAACACACTGCTGGCTGGCTGCTTTTGCTGCCAGTACATGCCCTTCTGATCAGAAGTAAAGGCCAAGTGTGGTGGCTCATGCCTGTAATCCTAGCACTCTGGGAGGCCGAGGCGGGCGGTTCACTCAAGGTCAGGAGTTCGAAACCAGCCTGAGCAAGAGCGAGACCCCCATCTCTACTAAAAATAGGAAGAAATTAATTGGCCAACTAAAAATATATAGAAAAAATTAGCCGGGCATGGTGGCACATGCCTGTAGTCCCTGCTACTCAGGAGGCTGAGGCAGGAGGATTGCTTGAGCCCAGGAATTTGAGATTGCTGTGAGCTAGGTTGATGCCACAGCACTCTAGCCTGGGCAACAGAGGGAGACTCTGTCTCAAAAAAAAAAAAAAAAAGAAGTAAAGATTTTGTTTTGCTGAGACACTTTGCCGTGTCTGTTTTCTGAATGACACTGTGGGTTACTTCCAATAGTTATGAAGGAGAGTTCCTAGAGAACTCCAAGGAGCACCAAGTGGACAAGCAAGGTAAAAACCAGGTTGTGCCCATTACTGGGGCATGTGGGTAAGTTTTTTCTCAGATCCTGACGCTCCTCAGATTTGTATTTTAAGCTCTCTGAGTTTGTTTGAATGAATTCTTGATCCTAACTGGTTTGAAAGTTGCAATAGAAAATGTACTGAGTCTGGGATCAGATTGAACCCAATTATCCTGCCTCAATGTACAAGGTGGCTTGGAATATAGGTGTGCGTGACCACACCTGGCTGATTTTTCTATCTTTTTGTGGACATGGGGGTCTTGGGTTATTGCTTGGATTGGTCTCAGACTCCTAGCCTCAGACAGTGCTCTAATTTTAGCCTCCCAAAATGCTATGATTGCAGGCATAAGCCAATATTCCTGGACATTAATTTGATATCTTGAAACTATTTTATAAAAAATTTATATATATACATATATACACACACACATATATATGTATATATATATATAAATTCTGGAAATATAGGAAATTTTTGTTTATAATAGTGTCTTAGAGGGAGGACTGAATGAGTAGAAACTCCTACTATTGTTCTAAATTTATGTGACAAATCTTACTTTGCTTTAGGGTACTTTTCCTGGCTATTTTATCATAACTGAAACTTTTCATATAACGTTTTTTCCCTTTTGTACCAAAAAATATGATATAATATTTATGCCTAAAGTCCTAGCTCTGTGCTTTCAAAATATAAATTTTCTGCCTCGTTTCACATACGAGTCATCATTTTAGAATGCAAATTTTTGCCAAGCCAACAATTGTTTGGAGCAATAAAATAGGTAATTAAAAGATTAATAGTCTGAATAATATATATGTATATATTTAAAGCCAGCAAATAAAAAGTCTGCTTCTGTCTCTACTACCAAAACATGTAAAAAACACTCTAATCAATTTGTTTAAAGAATAAGTGCTTAAATCAAATATTTTATCATCAATCTAGGAAAGAACTCAAATTCCTTTTATTTCACCTTTTGAATAAACTGCAAAATAGGGGGAGAGAAAGAAAGAGAAATGCATTCAGTTTGCCTCCTCACTGATTTGCATTTCAGTTTATCTATGTTAGATCTTATGATTGTTTGGAAAACTGAGTCTCCAATATATTAAGGAGTAAGATTTTTGCATTTTAAAGTATTTGAATTATCAGTGTGACTAAATGAATTCTAAAGTAACCTGTAATCTTATTTTGCAACAAGTGTATTATGACAGACAATTCATGACTTCCTGCTTAAGTCCTCACTAAAATTTCAAGTTGCTAAAATAAGAAATCAAGTTTGTTTAAATATTATTCTATATATCAAGTTTACCATAAAATTAAATGCTTTAATAAGAAAAACTATAAGAGAAGTGTAAAATGTATAGTTAAATATGTGAAATTTTGTCTAATTCAGAGGTGATTTAAAGTTTGATTAAAAATACAAATAGACAACCCACAGAGTGGGAGAAAATATTTGCCCTCTACAATTCTGATAAAGGCCTAATAACAAGAATCTATCTAGAACTTAAAAGAATTAACAAGAAAAAATCAAACAACCCCATTAAAACATGGGCAATGGAAATGAACAGAAACTTCTCCAAAGAAGACAGAATAATGGCCTGCAAACATATAAAAAAATGCTCAACATCTCTAATCATCAGAGAAATGCAAATCAAAACCACAATGAGATACCACCTAACCACCTAACCCAGTGAGAATGGCCTGTATCAAGAAATCCCAAAACAACAAATGCTGGTGAGGATGTGGAGAGATAGAAACACTCTTACACTGCTGGTGAGACTGCAAATTAGTGCAGCCTTTGTGGAAAAGAATTTGGAGATACCTCAAGCAGCTAGAAATAGAAATACCATCCAACCGAGCAATAGCATTGTTGGGCATCTACCCAAAAGAGCATAAGACTTTCTATTGTAAAGACCAACGCACCTGAATGTTTATGGC
Organism: Cheirogaleus medius; assembly: GCA_008086735.1. Classification (NCBI taxonomy): domain Eukaryota; kingdom Metazoa; phylum Chordata; class Mammalia; order Primates; family Cheirogaleidae; genus Cheirogaleus; species Cheirogaleus medius. The sequence continues at coordinate 19,536,099 of VBSM01002223.1, read as the reverse complement.
AGCACAATTCACTATTGCACGGTCATGGAAACAACCCAAGTGCCCGTCAATTCATGAATGGATAATTAAAATTTGGTATATGCTCACAATGGAATATTACTCAATTCTAAGAAACGACAGTGAGCTAGCACCATTTATGCTTTCCTGGATAAAGCTTAAGCCCGTTATCCAAAGTGAGGTAACACAAGATCTGGAAAATGGGCTCCACATCTACTCGCCAGCAAATTGGTACTGACTGATTTAAACTATGATAATCAAATAGTTGTAGTGTTCACCAAGGATTGGGGGGGGGGAGACCCACATCTTAGGGATGTGACGTACATTGTCGGGGGTAAGGGATTACCTCTAACCCTCCTTAGGGAGAGGCAAATATATACAATGTAACCAAAATGTCAAAAAAGAAAAAACTTTTATCGGGTGGTGGACTGGTGGGAGGGGGGAGGAGGGGAAAGGTGTATATGTACATAATGGGTGAGGTGTGCACCACCTGAGGGTTGGACACGCTTGAAGCTCTGGCATGGTAGGGTGGGGGAGGGGTGGCAGGGGCAATATATGTATCCCTAACAATACTTGTACCCCCATAATAAGAGGAAATAAAAAAAATTTGAGAAGAAAATAAAAACAAGATAGATGGTAACTAGTGAGTAAGAGAAAGAGATGTAAAAAGCCAATGGATATAAAAACATATTTTCGTTAAGAAAGGTTAAACAGTCTTTGGGGAGTGTCATGCCTCAAATGGTGGTAGTGTACACTAGGGTTTCGGGAGGCGGGGCAAGACTCACATCATAGGGATGTGGCGAGCATTGACGGGGGGAAGGGCATACCTCTAACCCTTCTTAGGGTGAGGCAAAGTTATACAATGTATCCAAAGTGTAAAAAAAAAAATCTTTTGTTGGATGGAGAGCAGGTGGGAGGGGGGAAGAAGTGTAGAGTTACATGATGTGTGCCGTGCGCGCCACCTGGGGATTGGACTCGCTTGAAGCTCTGGCATGTGGGGGGGAAGGAGTGGTAGGGGCAATATATGTAACCCTAACAATATTTGTACCCCCATTATATGATGAAATAAAAATAAATAAATAAATAAATAAAAAAGAAACCACCTGCATATAATCCATAGAGATAACTGTAACCCGGAGAGCAACAGCTCACATAATGGCCTTATAAACATTATCAATATTGCTGATGTCCCTGAGTGCACATCCCAAATTCCACTTTCTGCTTAACTTGGTGAAGGTTATTTATATTTTGAAGTCCTTACTTGTCATTCTTATATTTTTATTTTTCTCTAAATATTTTTCTAAATAATATACTGTTCAGCTTTTTAATATTCAAAGTTAAATAAACATAATTGCCTGAATTAATACAGAACCATAGTCAAATTCTGAGAAACTATTTAGAAAAATCCTTATTATGTTATATCCTACAATATACCTCACTAGTTCTTTTAAAAACAATAATAAAACAAGGTCAAAGTCATGCAAAGTAAGTGAAGACTGAAAAACTGTTGCAGATTGGACAGGACGTCATGTGGAAAACAGACCCTATGATGGCAGCCAATGATCCCCACATCCTCATGCACGCAACTTTGTATTCTCCTTTTATCCTCTTGAGTGTAGAGAGGAATTGAGATTTCCTGGAAGGAATAGAATACAACAAGGTAAATATATATCACTGGATGATTTTGTCACATAAACTGCTAATTTTTTTGCTTTGCTTATAAACTTTCTCTCCTAATGGCTTTGCTGGAGCAATCTGTCTTATATGAGAAGCCCACATAACAAGGAATGAAATGCTTCCTCCGGTCAATGGTGAATAAGGACCAGGCCCTTTATTAAATACCATGCTCTACAGTTTGCAATATTATCTCTCCAAAGAATCAAACCCTTCCTTCAAATAAGAATATATTCCTTACAAGGTAGTGTTAATACATTATAACAGAATAATCCTAGTTCTTCATTCCCATTCTTTGAGTCATTGTTGCCATTCATTCCACTCATATAAAGCATACTTGCATATGTATTTCTGCATAGGTATGTAGGAATGACATATACATAAGCATAAATAATGAAATACATTGTTGTTCTTATTATATTTAACAATGTGTTTTCTGTTAGCAATTAAGAGTATGCAAAGTAAAAAATTTTATTTCTAGGGTAAACAGTAAAATGTAAAAAAGCAAGTATGGATTAAATGTTAATAATGGAGTTAAAATGGAATTACATAAAATGCTGAATTAAAACCCTAAAAGGCAGAAAATGAGTGGACAATGAAAACAGAAACAAAGACAAGGGACATAATCAAAAGGTATCAACATATATGATGGATATTAATGCAACTACATCAATATTCACATTGAATAGGGATGCCAATGTTTTAAATTCACCAAACAAAAGACAAAAAATGTCAGAGTCAATGAAAATAGGATACCAATGTCTGTTTAAAAATACTTTAAATATGTACAACTATATAATTTAAAAGTAAATGGACACAGAAAAATATGCCATAACAGTAATTATATAAAAAGCAGGAATAGCGATATTAATTTCTGAAAGAACAGATTTTTAAGAAAGGAAGGTTATCAGGGATAACCAGCTGCCACATACTCCTTGGTAGCATGTTCTAGAGGGAAAGATCATGCCCATTGCATCATCTGAACTTGTGCAAGAAGCATGCAGTTGTGTCTCTACAAGTACCTTCTACCCTGGGCTGTTGATGGTGGAGTAGAAAGGCCCCTCTTGGGACTTGTTTACTCAATAAATCTAGAAAATAAAGGAGGAGACATGGAATTCAATAAATTCACTAAGAACATGATAAAAATAATACAAGGAGTGGTTTGGGGAGGACTGCCTAAATGTCAGAGAATGATATATCAACAGTAATGTTTTGATGTTCTAAACACACGTGTTTATTCAAAGTTAAGCTGGACACTTTGGTGTAGGTGTAAGGCATTCAGATATTTATGCCTCTCCTTCTTCATTAAAGATCAGTCTAGTGTTTAAGCCTTGGCTCAGGAGTGAAAAATTATTATTAAATAAGGTAACTTCCTAATCAAGAGAGTGTGATATTTACACAAACTGAGAAAGATGAACAAATGAGAAAGCAAAGAGAGCTCAAATAAGACACATGCCTATATAAATTAATGAATAATCCTACTGAATTGTTTAATAGGAAAGGTGAACATAAGAGCATACAAATTAAAGTGCTGATTAGGTAGGTAAGAGGAACACAGGGAGAAATGCAGACACAATAATAAAACTTTGTAACAAATCCATGAAACTATCTCACAGAATGGAGTAGGGGGAAAGTGGCTGACCTAAGTGATTTATGAAATATTAATACTTCTCCTAAATGAGTCTAAAGAACAAAGGAGTTGTACTTAATCACTTGACATTATTTGATTAAGCTATTTCCCATGAGGGTATAATTACTAATTCTGAAACCACTACATATGTACGTCCAGATGGAAATCCATACTATGCTTGTGGGTCGGCAAAATCAACATTGTTAAAATGTCTATACTACTCAAAGTGATCTACAGATTCAATGCAATCTCTATTAAAATACCAACATCATTTTTCACAGATATAGAAAAAATAATTTTATGCTTCGTATGGAACCAGAGAAGGCCACTTATATCAAAAGAAATTTTAGGCAATAAAAACAAAATGAGAGGTATCAATTTGCCAGATTTCAAACTATACTACAAAGCTTAAGTAATTAAATCAGCTTGGTATTGGTGCAAAAATAGGGACATTGACCAGTGGAACAGAACAGAGAACCCAGATATAAAACCATCCTCATATAGCCATCTAATCTTTGACAAAGCAAACAAAAACATACACTGGGGAAAATAATCCTTATTCAATAAATGGTGCTGGCAAAACTGGATAGCCACATGTAGAAATCTGAAGAAGGATCCACACTTTCACCTCTCACAAAAATCAACTTACGCTGGGTAACAGACTTAAACCTAAGGTATGAAACTATTCTAGAGGAAAACATTGCAAATACTCTTCAAGACATTGGCCTAGGCAAAGAATTTATGAAGAAGACCCAAAAGGCAATCACAGCAACAACAAAAATAAATAAATGGGACCTGATCAAACTAAAAAGTTTCTGCACAGCCAAAGAAACAGTCATGAGAGCAAACAGACAACCCACAGAATGGGAGAAAATTTTCGAATACTACACATCCGATGAGCGGCTGACAACTAGAATCTATTTAGAACTCATGAAAATCAGCAAAAAAATTCAAACAAACCTATCAAAAAGTGGGTAAAGGACATAAACAGAAACTTTTCAAAAGACGACAAAATAATGACCAACCAACAAACAAAAATAGATCAACATCTCTAATCATCAGGGAAATGCAAATCAAAACTGCAGTGAGATATCACTCATCTCCAGTAAGAATGGCCTTTATCAAAAAGTCCCCAAACAATAAATGTTGGCATGGATGAGGAGAGTTAGGAACCGTCCTTCACTGCTGGTGGGACTGCAAACTAGTTCAACCTCTGTAGAAAGCTATATGGAGATACCTTAAAGTTATACAAGTAGGTCTCCCATTAGGTCCAGCAATCCCACTACTGGGCATGTACCCAAAAGAACAAATGACACTCTGCAAAAAAGACACCTGCATTAGAATGTTTATAGCAGAACAATTCACAATTGCAAAGTTGTGGGAACGACCCAAGTGCCCATCAATACATGAGTGGATTAATAAAATGTGGTATATATATACCATGGAGAACTATTCAGCTATACGAAACAATGGTGATATAGCACCTCTTGTATTTTCCTGAATAGAGCTGGAACCCATCCTACTAAGTGAAGTATCCCAAGCATGGAAAAACAAGCACCACTTGTACTCACCATAAAATTAGTATTAACTGATCAACACCTAAATTGACATATAGGAATAACATTTATCTGGTGTCGGGCAGGTGGGAGGGGGAGCAAGGGATGGGTATATACAAACACAATGAGTGAGATGTGCACTGTCTGGGGGATGGTCAAGCTTGAAGCTCTGACTCGAGGGGGGGCAAGGGCAATATACAAAACCCTAACATTTGTACCCCCATAATATGCTGAAATAAAAAATAAATGAAAAAAAAAGAAAAAAAAACCAGATGGTATTATAGAGTTAAGAAAACCAACTTCCTCACTCTTAGATTTACATACAAAGAAATGAAAATAGAACAATTCATGTAATATTGAAGTATTAATAGGAATTCATGTTTAATTTAAATAGATACAAATAACACACTGAAATTATATATATATATATGCATATTTATATTTACACATAATTGAACAATTTTCATGCCTTGTAAATAACTGGATCTTAGGCTATAGAGGCCAAGTAGTGGCACTCAAATATCACAAGCAACGTGGGCTTGGTTACCACCGTGGACAACAAAAGCAAAGCAACAGCAAATATAGTTTGACTTGTGTAGACCTATGGTGCTGGCTAGTTAACCATGATGTTCCTAAGAGTGAAATAAGATTGGAGACCTAATAAATTATCACTTGACCTATATAAGCAGAAACAACTCAGGTCAAGTGAACAAAGTTCCCAATCAAATCACAAAAACATAGAATCATTATTCCTCAATCAATTCTCAGGCTAGAGGCAGTTTAGATTCTCAGGACTTTTATCTTAGAAGCAGCAGCAGCTGGCTTTCTTGCAGGAAGAACTCTGGTACACTCTCAAAAATGTATATTGTTCATCTTTCTCACATTCTTTCCAAAAGGGACCTATGCCAACTTTTACCAAGATAACTGTGCTTTGGGAAATAATCAGAACTTTTAGGGACATTGCACTCTGCCTCTCAAGTGAGATTGATTACAGGGATCCTAAATGTCCCTGTGGCCCTGCAGTTAGAGTAGGGGGTAGGAATTTCAGGAGACCAATAAAGTTTCACCTCAAGTTCAACCCATAGTCACTTCATTAGAACTCCGAATCCATGCTGTGTTCAATTCCTCAGTTCCAGAATGCACAGATGAAATAGACATAGCAGCTGGCAGAATTCCCACATTGGTTCCTAATCTGTGGAGAGAGGGCAATAATGGTAGAAAGTTCAAATGGAAGTCATTAGAGCTGTCCTACATAGGAAAATAGCAAACAAAAACAAAACTGCCTCCATAGAGGTACAGCAGAGAATATTTCCACTATCAAGGGCTGGGAAGATGCAGGGGTGGTAGTGGTAATTTCCAACATGTCCCCAGTCAACTTTGCTCTCTGGGCTATGCAAAAGATAGAGAGAGCCCAGAGAATGACAGTGCACTGCCATTATTTGAACCAAGTGCTGACTCCAATCCCAGCTGCTGTTCCAGATGTGGTTTCACTACTTGAGCAAATAAACACATCTCCTTGTGCCTAATATGCTGCTATTGTCCTGTCAAATGCCTTTTTCTCCATCCCTGTCCACAAGATCCACCAGAAGAAGTTAGCTGTCAGTGGCAAGGCCAGAAGTACAACTTCATTGCCTTACCTCTGGGGTATGTGAACTCTCCAGCCTACATTATACTTTAGTTCTGAATGCTCATCAGATTGTTACCTCAGAAGAATAGTGCTTTAATAATCAGTAGACAGAATAATCAGTTCTGAGAATACTATTTACCCTCTTTCCCCACATCTCCCAATTGGCTAATAGACAAAGTGTCTGCAGTGACAGGACTGGAGATTGTGCATGTGCTGAGCAACATGGGTTTCCACTCATTAAGGCTGACCTGTGTATGGCCCCTTCTTAGCGCTCAGTCTTCTATAAAATTTTTGAGGAAGTAGATTTGAGATATTTCCCCTGTCTCTCTGCTTAGCGCTATGTGGATTAAACTCTTTCTCTACTGCAAATCCTGATGTCTCAGCATATTGGCTTGCTCTTGGGCAGCAGGCAAATGAACCTGGTTGGGTGCGTACAATTTGGGGCTTCATCTAAGATTGCCCTAAGAGGCATATGCTCATCGATCAGCAGGCTCTTACCAGTGGAGCAGACTTAGAAACATTTTCTAGTGTCTGCTCAGTCTCCTTTGACTGATTGCCATCCCTTGCCCTGTCTGTATAGGTGGGAAATTGCCAATCCATGATGCATGGGCCTGTTTACAGTAGATAAACAGTTTATGGAACTTGGGTACATCCTAGTGATTATTCAAAGCATGCTGAGAACCCCTCTTCCCTCTCCAGAGTGTTTAGCCTCTCTGGAGGTATTTTGCCTCCTTCATGAGTCTTGGTTTGCTTTTCCTACATTATAGAAAAAGTCTTGTCTTGGAGAGACTTCTCAGTTAGACAAAGAATATGGAGTCTGTCTAGAAGAACACTCTTGAAAATTTTGGAAGGCCTTTTGGCTTTGATATGCACTTTAAAGTAAGTACTTCATTAAAAATTAATGGCAAAAATGGACCCATTAAGTTAAAGCATCCCAAATTTAAAACTTCATTATAAACACCCTTTATTCTAAACAATTGTCTTACTTGTATTTATAAAAAATATCAGAACTAAAAGAACATGTAACAATTCTGTGGCTAGCCTTAAAAATTCTCTTGGCAAAATAGAAATGCAAGTATCTGATCTAAAACATACATAAAAATGCTTTGAACACTGCTCCCCTGGGAAGAATGGCAGAAGCCAGTTTACCTCATAGTCTAATGGTTAAAGTTTTTAGCTTTCACTTCTGCAGCCTAGGTTTGATTCTTGGGCAGGGAATGAACTAGTACCAATATGGTATTAGTGTAACTTTTGATTTGTTGATGCTCATGAAAATTTCCCTTCTTTGAGATATTTTTGTGACTTTTTAGGTCTCATGAACCCCTTTTTTTTTAACTCTTTGGAGACACTCCTTGTTTCTTTGATTAAGGAATAACCTGGGCTAAGGCAACTTAGAAGAGTACTTTAGTTAAAATGTTTGAAAGCAAAATTGTTAGCTGTTTGCCCTGGCTAGAGTTGGCTCCATTTACTTTCATTACTCTCTACTCCTTCCTTTTTGCTAATCTCTGAAACTTTGACAAACAAAAGCAGCCAAATGTTGAAGGCAAACACTGCACCGTACTGTCTATGGATCCTCGTTAACCACTTGGCAGCTCAGTAGTCTCTCTGAACTTTTTCTGATTCACCATCTTATTTTTGGACTCTTTTTTTTTGCTTAATAAACCCTTAAATTTCATTTGTCAGAAGTGGGTCCAAAAAGAGAACTCCCAGAACCCCCAAAGAGCACCAAGAGGACAACTGAGGTACCCCCCAGGTTGGGCCCATAACTGGGGCCCATGTGTAAGTTCTCTCTCAGATTCTGAAGCTTCACAGAGTTGCTTTGTGAGCTCTCCAAATTTGATTTAGGAAATGCTTGAATTTAACTTGTTTGAAAGTTTCAATAGAAATTGTTCTGGGTCTAGAATCAGACTGAATCTTATTATCCTGCTTCAACGTACAAGGTGACTGGGACTACAGATGGGTACCACTATGTCTGACTGATTTTTCTAACTTTTTGTGGAGATGGGGTTCTTGCTTTGTTGTTGGATTGGTATCAGACTCCTGGCCTGGTATGGTGCTCTCACTTTGGCCTCCAAAAGTTCCGGGATTGCAGGCATGAGCCACAACTCTTTCCCCTCATTCATATATCTTGAATCCCTTTTATAAAAAACTTTATATCTATACAAAACGAAAATTTTGTTTATAAACTTGTCTGAGAGAAAGGACTGAGACACTAGAAACTCTTACCACAGTTTGAAATTTACACGACAAATCTTACCTTTGTTTAGGACATTTTCCTGGATATGTTACCTAAACTGAAAATTTGTATGTAACCTATTTTTCTTTTTCTTTTCTTTTCTTTTCTGTTCTTTTCTTTTCTTCTTCTTCTTTTTTTTTTGATAGGTGCACATGAAGGTACAACATTTAGGCTTAAAGTCCTAGCTCTCTATTTTGAAATATAAATTTTCTGCCTGGTTTTATCTAGGAGTCATCTTCTTAGAAGGGAAATTGTTGCCTAGCTAACAATTGCTTACAGCAATAAAATAAGTAATTAAATGATTGAGAGTCCCAATTTAAAAATTATATATTTTGGGGAGAAAAAATGGCAGAGTAGGGCTGACCTCTTGGCTCTCTGCTCTCAGGGTGAGAAGTGAAGAGGGCAGACAACCACATGCAAGAGATATGCATTTACACTGGATCGGCTTCGCAAGACTGCAGAGAGACACTGGGATACAGAAAACATAGACAATAATCAAAGGTGAACCGAAAAATCTTCCACAAAACTCGGGGAGTCGGAAATATACAATAGGGAGGGAATGCGTCCGCGCATCTGCTGCCCTGCGGGCTGGCTGCAGGAGGCATTGCTTCTGCTGTGCACAGGGAGATGATCCCTCTCCCACCGAGCCCCACACCCACACAGGCAGGGAATTTCCTGAAGCTGGTTAGAAGTGGTAGCGTGGACAGACAAGCGGAGTGGAACAGAGTCTGGAGCAGGCAGCATTTTGAATTCTCTGCAGTGCTCCACCAAAGCAGCAGCGAGTGGGGGAGGGTCTGAACTCAGCAGCCACCTCCCAGCACCACCGCTGCCTCCCCATAGCTTGAGAAGGCTGCAGAGGGTTGCGGGGAAGCGGTTTTCAGGCATCCCCTCTGTCTTAAACTGGCTGTCCTGCTTGGACTTCTAGAGAAGGCTTCTTTTAGACCTCCCAGCATTCCGCTGAAGTGGTCACAGGTGGGGTAGGGTCTGAGCCCAGCAGCCACCTCCAAGCACCACCGCTGCTGACCTATAGCTTGAAAAGGCTGCAAGGGGCCATGGGAAAGCAGTTTTCAGGCATCCCCTCTGTCCTAAACCAGCTGTTCTGCTTGGACTTCTAGAG
>VBSM01002223.1:19509006-19520499 GCA_008086735.1 Cheirogaleus medius | reverse complement strand
AATGTTTATTGCAGCACAATTCACTATTGCAAGGTCTTGGAAACAACCCCAGTGACCGTCAATTCATGTATTGATAATTAAAATTTGGTATATGCTCACAATGGAATATTACTCAATTCTAAGAAATGACAGTGAGCTAGCACTGTTTATGCTCTCCTTGATAAAGCTTAAGCCCATTATACAAAGTGAGATGACACAAGATCTGGAAAATGGGCTACACATCTACTCACCATCAAATTGGTAGTGACTGATTTAAACTATGATACTCAAATAGTTGTAATGTTCACTAAGGATTGGGGGGTGGAGACCCAAATCTTAGGGATGTGACGTACATTGTTGGGGGTAAGGGATTACCTCTAACCCTCCTTAGGGAGAGGCAAAGATACAATGTAACCAAAATGTCAAAAAAGAAAAAAAACTTTTATCGGGTGGTAGACTGGTGGGGGGGGAGGAGGGGAAAGGTGTATATGGACATAATTGGGGAGGTGCGCACCACCTGAGCATTGGACACGCTTGAAGCTCTGGCATGGCGGGGTGGGGGATGGGTGGTAGGGGCAATATGTGTATCTCCAAGAATACTTGTACCCCCAAAATAAGAGGAAATAAAAAAATTATATATTTTTAAAACGTGGCAAATAAAAATTCTGCTTGTCTCTATGCCTGCATGTTTCTATGTCTATATATTTCATGTGTATTGGCATTTCATTCCCAAAATATATAAAAGTGCGATAGTTAATTGGCTTAAAAATAAGCACTTAAATGAAATATTTTATCAGGAATGTAGGAAAGAACTAAAATGCCTTCTAATTCACATGACTTTGGTAATCTTTGGTAAAAGAACTTGTTTTTAAACTGTTATTAAAGTTTAAATGTGTTAACATCATAATGGTAAGGACGACCCTCATCAACCTAATAGGGACCTATTATGTGGCTTCTGTAATCATGCTTACCTGTTGCATCAGCCAGCAGAGACCCCACCCCTCAGAAGACCCTCATCAACCTAATACTAACCTATTATCTGGCTTCACCAATTGCATCAGCCACCTGAGTCCCCACCCCTTGGACTCCTCCAACCTGATAAAAGTAGAAAAACCCTGGTAGATGAGGCTCAGAATTTGGTGGTGAGATCCCTCTGAGTGCACCAGTGAATAAACCTTGATTCTCTGACTCTCCATGTGCCCTTCCTTTGTCCTTAGAACCATCTGTTGTAACACTTGCTCTAATATATTTGTTCCCTGACTGGGAAACCAAAGGGGATGGCCCCTAGAAGCCACTGGTTGGGGAAGAGGGCGGTGACTGATGGAACCTCAGGAACAGAAGTGAACCGGCTGACGCCAACTGCCATTTTGTAGGATATCTTTGCTCCTTGGGGGCTCCCGAACTTGCCCGGACATGCTGGAGGGATGGACAAGTCAAATCAAGTCTGGAGACATCAGACCAGGTAAGATCACAAGACTCTTCTATCAGAGGACAGAAGAGGAGCTTGATCACCTCCTGAGAGCAAGGAATTCCCAGGGAAGGAATGTGTAACCTCTGCCTGTCTGAAATAGTGAGTGAAGAGTGACTGTTTGGGGTTCCATGGCTACAGTTATGGAACCTGAGTGGGTCCTCACTTGTGGTTCTGCAGCGGCAGAGTCATATGGCATAACAGTGATTCACTCCCCTAAAGGAAGCAACTAGCGGTTTATATGGGCACACATTAAACAAGACGTGCCTAAGTTCTGCCAGGGAAGCAGCCAGGCGGACACCAGAGAACCGCACCCCATTTATCTGTCAAGCTGTGACACCATTCAAGGGTCTAGGATGGGTATCATAAAATCTAAGCCTACAGTCCTTAAATGCATGCTAAAATCTTTAAGAAGGGTTTCACAGGAGATTAGAGCATCACACTGAGTCCCAGTTGACTTAGGATCACCTGTGAACACCAATGGCCCACATTCTGGGTCGACTGGCCCTCAACAGGAACCTTATTCCTTCCCACCATGCAAGCAGTTCAGATAGTCATGACCGAGACTCCTGGCCACCCCGACCAATTCCCTAACATAGATACAAGACTAGAGATTGCTTAGAGCATGCACCCTTGTGTCCACTTCTGTGCTAATAAGGGACAGAGCAGGATTTCTGTGGCACAAAGGACCAGAGACTCCAAACTGTCCAAATCCATCTATCAGGAAACTTCTGAAGAGTATCCACCACCACAGCCCTACCACCCTATTGTGATACCTCCTGAAGTACCCCCAAATCCACCAGACACCCCACTACCATCAGTCTCCCGGCTGCTAATTCCAGACCAAACAAGTGCTGGCACTCCTATCACTCGCAGTCTACGATCAGCTCAAGCCTCAACTTCTGCCCTCCAGATGCCCCTGCATGAGGTGCAAAATCCAATGCAGGTTATGGGTGATGGGTCCGTTCAGCCAGGGTAGCCTGTCCTGTACTACCAGCCCTTCTCCACCACTGAGCTTCTGAACTGGAAGCACCACACTCTGCCATACTTTGAAAAATCTCAGCCCCTGATTGACCTCCTGGAATCCATCTTTCACACCCACCATCTCATTTGGGAAGACTGCTGCCAACTCCTTCTGACCATTTTTAACACAGAAGAATGACACCAGATTGTAGCTGGGACCTGGACGTGGCTCCAGGACCAGGCTCCTGCAGGGACCTTGGACCTGGAGCAGTGGGCATAGAGAGCAGCACCTGAGGCTAACCCTGATTGGGATTTCAACTCCCTGAGCAGACCCAAGGCACTCAGAAGGTATTGGGAAACTCTCTTCCACAGATTCTGGGAAGGAGCCAGAAAACCAACCAACACAAACAAAGTCACTCTGATCACCCAGAAGCTAGAGGAATCACCGAGAAAATTCTACAAGCACGTTTGTGAGACCTACAGAGTCTACACACTCTTCCACCTAGAGGTGGCCCAAAATCAGCAGATGATAAATGCCAGATTTATTGGACATTCCTATACTGACATCCAACGGAAACTCCAGAAACTTGACAAGTCTGCAGAAATGAACACCACGTAGCTGATGGAAGTGGCCCAGAAGGTCTATGTTAATCAAGACTGGACTGCCCAGAGGGAGAAGGACAAGAAAATGGAACAGAAAGCTTCTATCCTGGGCACGGCCCTTGGAAAGCCTGACCCAGCCAAAAGACCTGGCCCGCCAAACGAAGGAGGACCCAGAAGATGAGGAACCTGGAAGCCTGACCAGTGTACCTATTGTAAGAGGATTGGTCACTGGAAGTATGAGTGCCCCAACAAGAGAAACCACCCACCGACAAACAGGAACCTGGCCAGAGCCATCCAGCAGGAGCTAGAGACCCAGGACCTCATCGGTCTTATGAGGGTTGACTCGGAATTGGACCAATGGGTTTACCTGACTCTTGGGTCCCCAGGAGCCTATGGTTAAAATGGAAGTGGGAGGCCAATGAATAATGTTCATGGTGGACACTGGGGCAGAACACTCGGTGGTAACAACCCTGGTGGCTCCACTTACAAAGTGGGAAATCACCATTGTGGGAGCCACTTGAACTTGAGTAGCTCGACACTTCTGCCAATCCAGGATATGCTAGATGGTGGGGCCATCAGATAAGACATGAATTCCTATACATACCTGACTGCCCCATTCCCCTCCTACATTGAGAACTCCTGAGCAAATTAGAAGCCCAGATCACCTTCCACCTGGAAAGGACCATGAGCATCATGCTCAGTGTCCCAGAGACTCTCATATTGGCAGCCATCCTGTGCCAAGATTCAGAATGGAAGCTATATGACCAGGCCAAAGAGGAACAGAACCCGCCTAAGCTCCAGCAGGAATTTCCATCAGCATGGGTAGAGGACAACTCCACCCCCACCACCTGGTCTTGCACACCAATATGCATCCCTGGAGATTAAGATGAAACTAGGGGCACAACTGACCAGAAGACAACAGTACCCCATCCCTAAAGAGGCCCAAGAGGGAATTCAGGAACACATCAATAGGCTCAATTTGGAGGGGATTTCTGTGGAATGTCAACCCCCATGGAACACTCCCCCCCACCAGTTAAAAAACCCAAAGGTGGTGGATATCGGCCTAAGAACTACGACTAATTAATGAGGTTACAGTGACTCTCCACCCAGTGGTACCAAAGCCATACATACTCCTGGGACCCATACTCCTGATTCTGCCTGGACTTAAAGGATGCTTTCTTCTGCATGCAGCTCACTCCAAAGAGCCTGCCCCTGTTTGCCTTCAAGTGGGAGGACCTCAGACTAGAAGGAAAACCCAATTGACTTGGACCGGACTACCACAGGGATTTAAAATTTAACTCACTTTATTCAGCAAGTCTCTAGCCACTGACCTAATCTCCCTTCCAGGAGAAGAAGCCCACTGCACACTTCTACAGTATGCCGATGAATTCCTTCTAGCAAGCCTAACCAGAGAAGACTGTCACCACAGAACCTGGTGCCTGCTCCAACCGCTCACTGACAAAGGATGCAAAGTCTCCTGGAAAAAAGCACAGATCTTCAGGCAAAAAGTAAAGTACCTTGGTTTCCACATCACTCAGGGGTGCTGGACACTGGGACATGACCAGAGGTACACCATCTTTACAATTCCCAGGCCGACCAATCAGAGAGAATTCAGAGAATTCGTCAGAATCGCTGGATTCTGCCACATCTAGATCCCAGGGTTTTTCCTAAAGGGCAAGCCTCTGTACAAAGTCATACACTGGCCTGAAAACAAAGAATTTGGATGGGCCAAGGGTCAAGAAAGGGCTTTCCAGGAAATAAAAGACTTCCTAAAAAGAGCCCATGTACTAGGGCTACCATACCCCACCAAATAATTTAACCTGTTTGTACATGAGAAGAAACAAATGGCTCTGGGCATTTTGATTCAAACTGTGCACACATGGCAGAGTCCAGAAGCTTACTTGTCAAAACAATTGGATCCAGTAGCAGCAGGATGGCCACCTTGCCTCCACGAATGGCGGCTACTGTCCTGCTAGTCAAGGAAGTAGACAAACTCACACTGGAACAGAACCTCTATGTGCAAGTCCCTCATACAGTAATATCTCTAATGAACACCTCAGGGCACTGGTGGCTCAAAAACTACTGGTTAGTACAATACCAAGGACTGCTGTGCAAAAATCCATGGGTCACCCTGGAGACTGTGTGGACCTTGAATCCCACCACCCTCCTACCCACTGAGCCAGGGCCCCTGGACCACGATTGTACCGAGACAGTAGAGGAGTTCTATGCCAGATGGCCAGATATGAAAGATAGTCCTATACCAGAACCAGAGTTAGAATTCTACACGGATGGCAGTTTTGTCCAGAATGGGAAACAACTAGCTTGCTTTGCAGTCACCACAGTCAAAGAGGTCATCATGTCAGCTCCCTTGCCCCAAGGGTGGTAGGCACAAAGGGAGGAGCTATCAGCCATCATCCAAGCACTAGCACTCAGACATGCCCAGGGTAAGAAGGCAAACATATACAAAGACTCTAAGTATGCCTTTGCAACAATACATATCCACGGGGCAATATACAGGGAGAGGGACCTGCTGACTACAGGTGGAAAGGAGGTCAAAAATAGGGACAAAATCCTTCAACCGCTGGAGGTAGTTTGGGAGCCAAAATGAATTGCAGTCATCCACTGTCCAGGGCACAAAAGGGCACAGATACAATCGCCACTGGCAAACAGCTGACAGACCAAGCAGACAAAAATGCAGCCAGCTGAGGATGTTCAGAGGACAACATTCCAACCCAGTGCCAAATCTTGTTGGCACCTGAGTGGCCAAAAGAACCAAAATATACCCTAGAAGAGAACCAGTGGGCAGAGCAGGAGAAGGCCAAGAATGACACAAATGGGTGGTAACATCTATGGAACCATAACATCTTTATCCACAATAAACTAGCATACTCCATTATCTCTCGGCATCACAACCTGACTCACTTAGGGAAAACAGCATTCCTGCAGCTCCTTACCCCATACAACTACATCGCCAAACTTCTATCCATCAGTGCAGCAGTCAGCGCCCACTGCCAGACCTATGCTAAAAACAATGCAGCAGTCAGGCCAAGACCTGCCCTAGGGATTCAGTACACTGCAACCTCTCCATTCAAGGATGTGGAAATTGATTTCACAGAAGTAAAACCATGTTGGGGCTATAAACACCTGCTGTTAGTGATATGAACCTTCCAAGGCTGGGTCTTGGCATTTCATACCCAGACAGAAAAGGCTAGGGAAGTGTTAAAGTTTCTATTAAGAGAAATCATCCCCAGGTACAGTCTATCACTCTCCTCCATCAGTGACAATGGCCAAAGCTTCACTGCGGAGGTCATGCAAACCCTCACCGGGGCACTACAAATCAAATAGAAACTACATACAACCTACAGGCCATAGAGCGCTGGGAAAGTAGAGCACATGAACCAGACTCTCAAGACCACTCTACCAAAGTTATGTCGGGATATGCAATTTCCCTGGGTAGATATGCTAAGTCTAGCCCTGTTCAGGGTCAGGTGCATACCAGGACCTACAGGATATTTACCATTTGAAATCCTGTTTGGTAGATCTCCCCACTCATCAAAGGATTAAGGGGAGGCATTAGACAACTAGGGGAATTGAATATAAACACACATCTCCAAGCCTTATCCAAAACCAGGTGCCATATGCATCACACCATGCTAGAAAAAAACCTTAATGCCCTGGGTCTCCTTGTCCACCCCCACCAACCTGGGGATCCATTCTGAGTAAAGAACTGGAAAAGAACACCCCTAGAGTCCACCTGGAATGGTCCCTATACTGTGATATTAGTTACCCCAACTGTTGTTAAAGTTGCAGGTAACACTGCGTGGATCCATCAGTCCTGGGTGAAAAAGGCTGAACCATAGAACAAAACTGATCTCTGGCCATCAGGACCAGCAGAGCCCACTGAAGATCCAGCTTAACTGTCTCCTAACGAGGACAGCCACACCCACGACTGAACAGGAGTAAATGAGATCACTGTCCCTGGCCCTTATTCATGTTGTAATGAAATTAGTGGGGATTGGAATCTTCTCGGTAGCTCCAGGAGATTGGACTGGACTGCAGAGGGTATCTCTGTGGTATTTGGTTCATTATAGAATGTCTACTCCTGGCCCAGTCCTTACCCTCCTCCTGGTTGGTGCACTCACCCTAAAAACTGTGGCAAAGAATGCCTGCCTTGAGGCTTCCTCTGCTAGGACTTGGACTCCCTCCACTAATGGGATTACTTGAGGGTTTTGGTCCACAGGAGGTTTCATGGCCCTCACCTACATGCCAAACACATGTTATAGTCAGGCTCTGGTACGTGACAGCTGGGGAAAAAAATAATGAACTGGTACAGGTGACACTCACACCTGTATACCCTCAAAGGGCAAACCAGCTTGTTAGACCTAACTCACTCATGTGGGGATGTCTGATGGAGAAGGAATCCAAGACCAGGCTAAAACCAAACAGCTCAAAGACACAAAGGTTCAGCTTATTAAGATAGCCTCAGTAACAGAGTCAACTTGTAAGAGCCCAGATCTTACCGGTGTACAAAAGATCACTGAAACTCTCAAAACCTCTCCCCTGATAACCTGGTTCCTCAATATGACCCTCCAGGCCCCACTGAAGCATACTTTATGTTGGGTCTGTTTACCTCTCCTGAAATGAGTCTGTGTCAGGGTCCCTGTGCCTCCAGGCTGGAACTACAGCATCCTGGACGGAGGCCTAAACAAATATCCCTTGTGGACCCAGCAGCATACAATGTCCGCTTAGCCATATCATCCCACCTGAATATCACTTGCATTACTAATGGAGGAGAGAATGAAATATTGGTATTCATACCAGGTGAACTCTTCACAAATAACCAAATCTTACCCAGTAATGCCACTGCCACCTTCTCTGGGGATGACATATTCTTTCTTTGTGGAGACACTGTTTACCTCTGCCTCCCAGAAAACTGGACCAGGACCTGCAGCCAGGTCTTCCTCACTCCAGATGTTTGTATCTTAGAAACCCAGCAATTGGAAGTTGCATTAAGCCCCCACTCAATCACTTGGAAAAGATGAGCCTTATTAGCATCGTTGCTCATAGCGGGAGGAATTGCTGCTGGGATAGGAGCAAGAGTAGGTCACCTAGGAACATCCCTGAGAATCTACCACCAGTTATTCCAAAGACCAAATGAAGACATGGAATGTGTAGCATATACCCTAGTGTCCATTCAGAGTCAACTGAACTCACTAGCAGCAGTAACCTTACAGAATAGATGGGCCTTATATCTACTTACTGCTGAAAAGGGGAGTACCTGTACATTCCTAGGGGAAGAGTGTTGCTACTGTGTAAACCAGACAGGAGTAGTAACCACAAAAGTCAGGGTGCTAAGAAAAAGAAGATAAAAGTTATTTTAAAACTTATAGAAGATATAAAACTTTTTAAAAGAAAAAACAAGGATTTAGAACAAAACTCAGGGTGTAGACTTAGGACAATGTATTTCATGGCTACTACCTCTGGTCGGGCCACTAATAACCATCTCTGCTTTGTCACTGTAGGTCCCTGCATACTGAGTGTGGTTATAAAATTCATAGAGACAACTATAACCCAGAGAGCAACAGGTGACATAATGGTCTCATGGGGCTAATACCCACAGGGAAATGATGCCCTATAATAGACATATAAGGACATCAAAGTGGGGGATGATAAGGAAGACCCTCATCAACCTAATACTAACCTACTACCTGGCTTCTGCAGTCATGCTTACCTACTGCATTTGCCATCTGAGACCCCACCCCTTGGACCACCCCTGCCTGATAAAAGTGGGAAATATCCAGTAGACAGGGTTCATAATTTTTTGGTGAGACCCTTCTGAGCCTGTCAGTGAATAAACCTTTATTCTCTGACTCTCCATGTGCTCAATTTGTCCTCTGAACTACCCTCTGTAACACTTGCTGTAACAATAAAACTGCTGGTTTTGTAAAGTTTTGTATCTTGCTGGATTTGAGGTGAGCTTGTGTTTTTGGTTTTGAGCCTCTTGATTCTGGGGTCTGGATAGGAGTCCATGATGAAGCCTGGATGCATTCTCAGTGCCTAGACCAGCAGCTACAAGACATGATCTAGCCCAAAATGGTCAGTTCTTGCCCCAGCTGTGCCCTCTGGCAATTCTGAGAGGAATTGGATCCTCGGAGTATCCTGTCTTCTGTCTTGAATTCTGCACCTGGTAAATGAATTGAGGATATAAGACAGCCCCTCTCCTTTGTAGCCATCTTTGATGGCACATGACAATGTGAGACCTAAGAGGACCAGAAAAGACCTTAGGGATGGAAGCTATGTTGTGCTTCCAAAATTCTTTTCAGTAACTTAAACTCTTAAAGTCAGGTTATATAAATTTAAAAAGGATAATCATAAAATATCTGAGTCATATATAAGGCAACATACTGAAACATCAATTGTTAAATGCAAGTTTAAGTTTATTTATCTTGACACCTTAAGATATAGAAAATTAAATATATTTAGGTGTGCTGATAAATACTAGAGACAGATAAGAATTCAAAGTTACTTTAACTTCCGAGGTATTTCTAAGTGTTGACATTATGATTAATATGTGTAATTAAACTTGCTAGATAGAAAAAACAACTCTCTATGAAAAATGATATTGTAAATAAAATATTTAAAGTGTTTTTTTAAAACAATAAATGTAAGACAGAAATATTAACAGTTTTGTTAAAATAATTTTGTCTAATTTACTGGTTTTAAAACTGTTTTAGAGAAATAAATGATGATTAAAACTGGGTAGATATAAAACTTCAAAAAATAAAGATTATGAAAGGTTTGTACAAATCTTACCTTGTGGTCAAATTGATTAAAATTAAATGAATTTTTTTAGATTTTATTAAAATTAGCTTTATCATTAATACACTAGTGCAAGAGAAAAATTTGCTTTCTCTTTTGAACTAGATTTTCATATGATATTAGTAGGAAAAACAAAATATTTTTGTTCACCTCTTAAATCAAATGTAAAGGAGTGGGCAGTAGAGAAAAAGTGAGACACATTCAGTTTTCCTCCTCATAATTTATAGGTCAGTTTGTCTATATTTGATTGCTTGGAAAACTGAGTCTCTTCTCTACAAAAAAGTAAGATTTTTGCTTTTTAAAATCTTTGAAATACCAGTTTTACTAAATGAAATCTATAGCAATTTATAATCTTGTTTTGGGACAAGTATTTTATGACAGATAATTCATGACTTCCTGCTTCTAAATTTATTATTAAAATTTGAAGTTATTAAAAATAATAATTAGAATCAATATATGATACTATGTATAAACTATACCAAAATAAGATATGTTTTTAATAAGAAAAATTATAAAAGCATAAAATGATTTCATATTAAATAGATGTAATTTTGTCTAATTCAGCAGTTATTTAAAGGTCGATACAAAATACATGCTGAAATTCAAAAAATATAAATTTCAGAAGAAAATATTAAAGAAGATGGAAAAGAGCAAATAAGAGAAAGAGACATAAAAATGCAATGAATATAGAAATATATTTTTGGTCAAAAATTTTATACAGAAGGAGATAATATTGTATAACAAAGAATCAAGTAAAGAATTGTTTTTTCCTAAGATGAGTGGTTATTTAAGAAAGTGAAATTTAGCAAAAAAACCAGAAAGGTTTATGTATATTTATAGGCAGTCCATGCAATTTGAGATAAATTTCATAAAAGTGAATTAATGAAGAAATTTTCTATATGATCCAGTTGATTATAATTATTTTTTGTTAAAACCACACTTTTCTTGAGAACTTCATTTACTGTTAATAAAAGTATAAAATGTACTTACTTTGATTCTATAAGCTGTTTTTTAAATTAAAAATTACACTACAGATGGATTTTATTTACCTTTCTGGTAACTGGCTTAAAGAAGCAAAGCTGTTACAGTTAAAAAGATAATCTCTCTGTTGTCTTAAGTTTTTTGACTAGAAAAACTTTAAAAGGGTTGCAGTTTATACCCATATAACTTCCTATATGCCCTTTACAATCTTTTGATGACTATCACTGTTGGTCACATAAATGGCCATTATTTTATAGTTGCTTGTGATTCTCTTTGAACAAATGTTTCAAGCCTTTGATATATGACAAACCTTCCAAAACACAAATTCTAAATCTAGCCTTTTGAACTCAAACAACCTTTTACATATTAGGGCCGCTAAAAGTCTAGGAGGGACATATTAGGCCTATTTGTCATGTTACTACCTTATAGGAAGCATTGTCAAATATGAAATAGTGTTTAACTTTCTTTGCATTATATTTGTACAAGCATGTTATTAAATATATGTTTCAATATTGTAAAATATTGCTATATCTAGGTGTATGCTATTTGTAATAATTATGGGTATTATGTTAAATTGCTGTATGCCATAAAAATAATTTGTCAGTTTTCTCTTTAAAAATGACCAGTCTAGCCGGGCGCGGTGGCTCACGCCTGTAATCCTAGCACTCTGGGAGGCCGAG
>VBSM01002223.1:19496661-19508906 GCA_008086735.1 Cheirogaleus medius | reverse complement strand
GACTAAAAAAAAAAAAAACAAACTTTCAGGTTTCAGGATTATTCACTTTGATTACCCAAATGTACAGAGCAGCTCTACAGAGGCTTTTCAAGCAATGTTAGCTATGTTATAATCCACTGTTCAATTAAGTACTGGACTAATGCTCTAAATAAGAGTACTAATGTTTTCATCATGCAAAACTTAGGTCTGAAACTGAGCACATGTGAGTATATGCAGATGGCAGCAAAATGGTTTCTCTTCTTTCATCCTGGGCTGAACCTCAACTCCTTACCTTCTCAACCAGAAGAAGTCAGAATGGCCCTGCCACTCTGCCCTCACCCTTCTTATTTTACCCACACCTCAGAAATGAGGTTGGGTAAAAGCAAAGGGGAGGAATTGAAATCAGCTTTACAATTTATAAGAGGGTTCAAGGCAAGAACTGTGGTAAGGGCTTAGCTAAAAATAAGGCACAAGCCTACCAAAAAATAATGATAATACTTAACCACTGACCCTCCATTTACATCTCTATAATCGCCACTATGGAGTGACATAGGTAGTGATCTTGAAGATTCTTAGATTTATCCATAGACAATATCACCCTTTTGAAGCTGATGAGTAGTTTCTGAGATATCTTCCATATCCAGCATTCCAGTGGAACAGCTGACTGACCCAGAGTAGTGGCCCATACCAAGGATCTGACTCAATTGTTCTTATAACACCCACCCAAGAACCTGGTGAGAAAAGAAGACAATTTACACAACCCTAAGTTTCTGCCCCAAACCCAGCCCATTAGCAGACTCAATTGCCAATGCAAAACTGTCTTTAAAATCTCTGTTTCTAATATTCATAGGGAGGCAGATTTGAGAAACTTCTGCCATCTTCCCGCTTAGCGCTATGCAGATTAGACTCATTCTCTGCCCAAACTCTGCTGTCTCAGTGCCTTGGCTTCCTTTTAAGGGCATTGGGCAAATGAACCTGGGTGGGTGACAACAATATAGCGCCATTCTCTGTGGTCACCAGCCAGCTCCCTGGTTTTAGGTTGATTGCACTGGGCAGCGTCCACCATGAAAGTGGCAGTGTTATTTCCTTACTTGAATAGACACTTAGTTTGCATATGCATTTTCTTCCCTGCCTGCAAGTTGTCAGCCAAAACTACCATCCAAGGTCATACAATGAAAAAAATATTATTTATGTTCTCCATCACAAACATTTTTCAATCTTGACATCTAATCTCTAGGAGTGATGTCTTTCAAAAAGTTTTTTGTGGTATCCTGAAGATACACTGCCAAACCATGTCTTAAAATAAGGCTTTCTGGGCTATGTGACACAGAGGCACTTTCAGACTTGGTTACTGACACTCTAACTGGTGACTGGGTAATAAGGAGGGTGAGAGGGAAGGAGAAATTGGAGTATATCCCTGCAGCATTATCTCCTGAATACAAAGTTCTGGTGTTTGTTTGTTTGTTTTAACTGTGTTTGTTTTATTTTTATACAAAATATAAAATTGTATTTTAAATTCACTTTTTAAAAGTGAATTTAAAATAGTTTTAAAAATTTGAATTATTTTTGGATTCATAAAAGTTGTAAATATCTGATATAGATTTTCATATGTCCTTTATCTTCCTGTAATATTAATATTTTACATAACTATAGTGTATTAATGAAAATACAGAAATTAATCAAGGTACAGAAATATTAATTGTCACACAGATGTACCACCAATATTACCAGGTTTTCCACTAACATAATCTGTGCTAAGATCTCATCCAGAATACCACATTGCATTTAGGTCAGGTGTATTACTTATTTCTGTGTAACACATTAGCACATAGTTTAGTGGCTCAAAACCAAACACACCTTACTCACAGTTTATCTGGGTCAGGAATCCAGATTTGACAGAGAGTACCCGAGAACTCAACTGAAGGCTTGGGTGGAGAAAGATCAGTTTCCAAACTCACGTGATTGTCTTCAGGAGTCAACTGCTGCCCAGGTTGAGATGAATTCACTGATAAATTCTTCCAAACCTTTTAAAAAAATAAATGACAAGCTTTTAATAAATCATCTTTCAAAAAAATGAAATCAAGACAGGGGATCACTGTCCAAACCATTCTGTGAAAACAATAAAAATTTTTTTCCAAAACTAGACAAAGACATTTCAGGAAACTAAAATTATAGACAAATATGTGTTAGAAATACAGAGGCAAAAATACTGAAGGTAGTACTATCAGAACAAATCAGCAACATATACAGTATTATATACTACTAACAACGGTATTTATCTCAGGAACTTAAGTTTGGTAAAATATATAAAAGCAATTTGTGTAATATAATTTATTAATCAAAAAAGAACAAAAACCTACAATAATCTCTAAAGATGCAGTAAAGCATTTCACAAATCTGATACCTACTCAGGTTAAAAAAAAACAAACCTTAAAATTATACATATAAAGGAACCATCTTTACCTAAAAAAAGGCATCCATGGAAAATCTCACCTAAAAACACACGTCAAGATGGTCTCAGTGACTTCCCCAAGATTGAAAACACAAAAACCATGTCCACTTCTACTTGTATTGAACATTGCACTGGAAGATGTACTCTGTAAAATTAGGCTAAAAACATAAATATATGATATCAAGATTGTTGAGAGGAAATCAAACTATCTATTTACAAGTAACATGATCTAATGCATAGAGAATCCTAACCAGTCCACTAAAATAAGATTAGAACAACACTATCAAGAAAAAAACTGTCCAGTAATATTGCAGTGTGGGGAGTTAGCTATGCTCCCAGCAAAAATCATGTCCATTTGGCAGGGATCATCACAAGGGATATGGAAATAATAAAAAGAGAAAATAGAAAAAATAGAAATAAAAGAAGAAACAGAGACAATAGTTTTAAAAGTTGGGGATCCAGGGGGTCCTCCAGCATTCCCATGAGCTGTGAGGCCACAAGTCCCACAACAGTATTTATTGGTACAGTGATCGGTTGCCAGTGGTAATAGATTTACATAATAACAGGAAGTTTGTTTAGGTTAAAAGTCTCCCAAAAAGCTTCTAGAGATCCCTTAATCAACTCTATCTATGTGAGCGAAGGGTTACAAAATCTTTCTAAGACAAACTTCTAAGTACTAAAATAAAATTATCACTTAGCAGAAAGGCTAAACAGAAATATAGTGGCTCTATATTTCTTTATCTAGTTTCTTGTTGACTGAGACAGGTAATCAAGAGTGAAGCAGGAACTTTCCCCTAGGCCAATTATTTCTAGCCACAGGTGTCTGTGGGGAGGGCACTCTTTTATTAGTTCTCAACCTGTGGCCCCATGCCGAGCTTTGTCCTACAGAGGCATCAGGTGCAAGCCAACAGGTTTGAGACAGTGTCCTCATGGAAATCACTACTGATTGGTGAGATGCCCTCCTGAGGTGAGGCAGCTTTTGATATGTGAACTAATACATTCACATATTCCTTCAGGGAAAAGCCCTGAAAAACTCCTGAAATCATTTATGTTCTTATTATAGGTCAACAAAGCAGGATACAAGGTCACAATAATTTAATCTTATTTCTGTATAATAACTGATCTAAAACGTATCTTAGAAAAAAACAGTTTTCATTTAATATGGCACCAAAAGGAGATATTCATAGGATTTAATAAACATAGTATAGGATATGTACACTGTGTACAAAATAAAATGAAAAATTAAAGATACTTGAACTCAATGAAAAAACATTCTGTTTTCATTCATATAAACTTTAATATTGTTAAGATGCCAACAATTTTCAAATGGATCTGCACTCAATGGAAATCCTAGCTAGTTTTTTTTTTCACTTTTCATTGACAAGCTGTTTCTAAAATTTACATGAAAATGCAAGGGTTCCAGAACAGAATAAGCAGTCCAAAAATGAAGAAGAAACTTGGAGTACTTCACTCATATTTCCCGATTTCAGAATTTATTAAAAATTGATAGTAATCAACACATTGTGGGACTAGTGCAAGAATAGACATATAAGCAAATGAAATAGAGCTGTACATCCAAAATTAATCTTGACAGTTTTGGTAAATTTATTTCATAAGCATGGTAGATGATTCATTATTTTAAAATATTTTTATAACAAGTATTTGTGGGACAAATTTGCATATAAATAGGATTCCACCCTCTCCATCATGTCAAACAAATAATTGACTCAAAACACATCATAGACCTAAATGTCAAAGCTAAAACTACAAATCTAATAAAGCAGGACATAGAAATAAATCTTCGTGGACATAGATCAAAAAAATGAATTATAAAGTATGGCATCAAAATACAGGTGACAAGGGAAAAAATATAGATCAATTGAACATCATCAAAGTTGAAAATATTTAGCATGTGTGCAGTGAAATTATTCTTTATCATACTATAATGCTATGTTAATAATATTATTTTTCTTTAATTTATTTTTATTATTTTTTTGTTGAAAACAGGGTCTCCCTCTGTTACCCAGTCTAAAGTACGGCAGTACAATCATACCTTACTGAAAACTAGAACTCCTGGGCTAAAGTGATCCTCTTGCCTCAGCCTCTGGATTACCTGGGACTGCAGGTGTAGACGAATACACCAGATTTTTATTTATTTTTTAGTTATTTATTATTTTTCTTTTATATATTTATTTTTTAATGTCAGATTATTATGGGAGCACAAATATTTTGATCCAGCAATCCCATACTAGGCATCTACTAAGATGAAAAGAAGAAATTCTATTATAAAGACATCTGCACTAGAATGTTTATGGCAGTACAATTCACAATTGAATAGATGTGGAAACACCCCAAGTCCCTATCAATATATGAGTTAATTAATAAAATATAGTATATGTACACCATGGAATACTACTCAACCACATATTATTTTTTAGTACATGTAGGTTTTCACTATGTTGGCCAGGCTGGTCTCAAACTCCTGACCTCAAGAGATCCTCCCTACTCCACCACACAAATTGCTGGAATTACAGGTGTGAGCACCCTGCCTGCCCAACCTGTACTATATTTTAAATCCTGTAAAAATTCCCATAACAAAATGTAAGCCTAGATAAATGTTAATTTAAAATATTATTTAATTTTGGGGGGAAAAATAGGAAGAAATGTAGGCTATATAGAGATATAAATTACATATATAGTGCCTATATATGTATATAAATATGCATATAAATAGGCTATATATATACACATTTATATATATGTATAACAATGATATGGAATAACCTTACTGAAGGGAATGTAGGCAAAAGGGACTGACCTAAGCAAGTGAGAAAATAAGAGAAAATTCTGATTATACAGGATAAAGGATTTGTATATACATACGCTACTTGATAAAGTTCTTTTCTATGGGGGTATTGATGACCAATTCAGAAACCACTATACATGTATTTTCAGATGTACATGATTAGAGGAGGCCAATTTTCTCAGTCTTAGAGTAGGAGCTGACATACAAGTAAGTTGTAACAGTGGAAGCTTACTTGCATGTATGTATGAATAGGTAAAGAGATTCATGGTTAGAGTCATATGGTGGTAAAGACTTTAGTAGGAATTCATGCTTAACTTTGTACAGTTATATGGACAAATGTCATTTACATATATGTGTTTGTTACTGTGAGGTACTATGTACAAATATATAATTTTTTTCTGTCAGATGATAATGTATAGAATTGACAGACACCTAATAGCAATGAGTATACCACACTGCCCAAATATTTTTAATGCCATTTATGAAAAAAGGAACTCCAATTTTTTTAATAAATTGTTAACAGTAGGTTAACATAATTAACCTAGAGCATGTTTTATTGCCAGAAAGTAAGGAACTGCTAAACACAGAATTTTAAAAAATAAATTGTCAATCATAGGTTAACAAAATTAAAATAGAGCACCATTCAGTGAGAGAAAGTAAGAAAATGCTCAACAAAAACACGTCCAATCATCTATATACATAGACAAAACCAAATAGCAATGCTGTGGATATTTGAAAATAGTACAAAAGCCAACTGAAAGATCTTCCAATGAAAATCACAGGAACAATTTTGAGCAAGAAAGTAAACTAATCAAAGTATAGTATAAAATAAAGAACCATTACTTTATATAATATTTTATTTAGTATAAATCACTAACTGAATATATATTATATAAGTGCTGGAGATATATAAATCACATATGGTAATGAAATACAAATGGTATTTGTAGAGGTTCTGCTCATAATGGGGAGCATAATTTCCCACTTCTTTAGTAGGGAGTATGCGTTCTGACTTTTTTCTCAAAAAGTACAGGGTGAAAAGGGAAAATGAGGTCAATTTTACAGTGGAGAAATTTAACTTAAACTACTACCTAGTACAGATGATCAAATTAGCATTAACAGTGATAAAGTATTTTGATAATATATAACCTTGACATACAGTGATGAGTGTGACACTTATACCTGCTGTCTTCTTCTCTGAAATCCACAACTCCAGTCCAATGAGAGAAACATCAAATAAATTCCAAACTAGAAATATCAATGACATGAAATCAAGAAAATGCAGAGAAACTGACAGAGGCAAAAGAAACCTAAGGTGACATGATATCTAAAGGTGAGGTGTTTTCCTAGAAGATATTGTGGGACAGAAAATGGTAAGTGAGTCAAAAGTAAAAAGAAATCTGACTAATATGTAGATGTCAGTGAATAATAATAAATATTTTGGGTTTGCTAATTATCACAAATATCTCACATTAACGTAAGAGATTAACAAAAATGGAGAATCTGCATTGGGAATATGTAAACTCCCGGCACTGGCTATACAACTATTCTGTAAATCTAAAGCTATTGCAGGCCAGGTGTGGTGGCTCATGTCTGTAATCCTATCACTCTGGGAGGCCGAGGCGGGTGGATTGTTTGAGTTCAGGAGTTTGAGACCAGCCTGAGCAAGAGCGAGATCCCGCCTCTACTAAAAATAGAAAGAAATTAATTGGCCAACTAAAAATATATAGAAAAAAATTAGCTGGGCATGGTGGCACATACCTGTAGTCCCAGCTACTCGGAAGGCTGAGGCAGGAGGATCGCTTGAGCCCAGGAGTTTGAGGTTGCTGTGAGCTAGGCTGATGCCTTGGCACTCTAGCCAGGGCAAAAAGAGTGAGACTCTGCCTCTAAATAAATAAATAAATAAATAAATAAAGCTATTGTAAAGTAATACAAAAAATTTGTTTAAAAAAATTCACTGCTAAAAAAAAAATTCACTGCTGAGCATAATAAACAGAATATCTTCAATATTGTTGATGCTCCAACTGTATATTTTCCAAACACCATAGTTTTTATTATTCCTGTGTTGTGTATGATTAATTTAAATGTCCTATATATCATTCCCTCATTTTTATTATCTTTATCTCTATTGTTTAATTCTAAACAATACATTTTCAGTTTCATTGTCTCCAAATGTAGGTAAATAAAGGTTTCCAAATTTATACTTCTAATCAAATTGTGAGAAACCATCAGATGAATCATTATTGCTATACATCCTACTAAGTAACCGATCAGTTCTTGCCACAAGTGCCAAGATTATGCAAAATAAGTTAAGTCTGAGAACCTGTTGCAGATTGGACAGGATTAGATGCTGTTGGCAGACCCAAACATGTTTATTAATGATTTCGACTTGTTGGTATATGAAGCTTTGTATTCTAATCCCCTCCCTGTGAAGTTGGGCAGAAAATTACACCTGCTTTGATATAATAGAATATGACAAGGTGATGGGATGGTGATAGGGTTATTATGCTACCTAAATTTCTGGTATCTGTTTTTCTAGCAAACACACCCCTTAATAGCATGGATGCAACATTCTGCCAGGAGGGAGAAGACAACATGGGAAAGAATGAATACAGCTCTGTTCAAATGCTTCAAGCACCTGAGCCCATGGTCCAATAGCCTGCCCGGCAGTTTGCAATTTATGTTTACAATTTAAGGCAAGCCCCCTTTAAAATAACAGTATATCATTTAAGAGGTAGAATGAGCACCTGGTATTAATAAAAATAATCTTCATTCTTCCCTCAAAACTCCAGTATACTGCCTTCATTCTTTTCACTTTTATATAAAATACTTAAACACATATGTATATATGTACATATATGGCACATATTTATACATACTAAATCAAAGATAATGGTGTTATTATTTTTAACAAGCTGATATTTATTAGATCACTTGAGAGCATAAAAATAAAAAAATATTACCTAAGGTAACCATGAAAAAGTAAAAGGGAAGTATAAATGATACGCCAAGAAAGGCAAGTAGATAGAATCATATGAAATGCTCAATTACAACCACAAAAGGTAGAAAACAAATGGAATGGAAGAATAGGAACAGAAAACACAACAAACAGAAGATAGTTACAAATTTGGTAGATATTAATCCCGCTATATCAATACTTAATTTACATGTCTATGCTTAAATGAACCAGAAAAAAGGCACAGATTGCTACAAGACCGAAAAATGTATCATCTACAAGGAATGCATTTTAGATATAAATACACATATAGATTAAAAGTGAATGAGTGAAACAAGCAGAACTTGATTACACTAATCAAAGAGAGCAGTATTACCTATGTTAATTTTCATAAGCATTTCTACATGACTAATTTCATTTGTCTACTAATTTAGCAATTGTTTTAAATAGAAATAAACCACAAGTAACTAAGGTAGGTAACTATTGATACAAATAGAATGAAAAAGGAGGGAATGTAATAGTAAAAAGATATGTAATACATGTTACAGCCACAGGAGAAAATCAAAGGACATGTAAGAGGGCATGTAGTCAGAGACGTGTGACCATGAGTACGTCCTTGGAGAATGGTTTCCATTGGATCTGCACCCAGTCCCTCCATGGGTTGCTGTTCCCACTAATGTAATTTTTATATATTATTGTTCTCAGAGGTCCTTCTAACCACTGAGCTCTTCTTGTGTGCTGGCCTGCACCACAGACACAATTTTTCTCCTTGTCTTACCCCACTTCTGTTTGCTGGACTCTGCTTCTCACTCTCAAGAATTCTCCTCCTAGAAGCCTTCCTTTTCCATCCCATTCCAGATCTGATGCCTGTCCTCTAAGTTTCAAGGGTAGCTCTTCATCTTGTGGTTTAAAAGCCTGTTAACTTTTCTCAATGGCCACTGAAGTGAATGTCAGACTATAAAACTTTGTGTATGCTCTTCCCTTGTGATCCCGACACATGCAGTGGACAAGGAACAGCACAGAATATTCTCCCTTATATTGGTTTCACAAATACATTAATAAATAATTCAAACTCCTTGTCTATATTCTTTACTGCATCCAAGAAAATTAAACTTTCTTTCAATGTGAAGAGAGTTTGAACTTGAAGATGAACATATCTCTTCCTGCCCTCTCTGTCCTCAGCCTCTTCTCCAGCTTCCCATTCTCAAGCTACTGTATGAACCCTCAAATGTACCATGCTACCTCTCCCTCATTTGCCTCCTTTCTGTCCTTATCCACAGTGTAGTCATCTTACCTAAATAAAATTTACTTGTACAAGATTTAGTTCTATTAGTATGATTTCTTTGATAAATATTATGAAATTGATGTTAGCTGCCATATTTAACCCATTTTACTAAGTGTGAGTGTGTATGTGTGTTTTTCTTTTCAAATTTTGTCTCAGTAACTACTAGACTTATATGAAACATGTCATGCTTTAAATTTTCTGGGCTGGTTGCAAGATCACTGTGTTATATAAAGATCTCTGACTTTTTGCAGTCAGAAATGAGATGAAAGGCTCAAAGTCCAAGTTAATTCAAATGGCAGAAATCTTCTCTGGTCACCTTGCTAAGAACAGCTGTATCAATCCCTGCAGAATGAGTGTCTATAGGAAAGGTAGAAATCACACAATGTGCAGGCTCTCTTTTTAAGAAATGTTTCCTTACAATTGCTCTTCCTGCCACAGAGGGTGATGTAACATATTATTGTCTCTGAGTCAAAACCTAACAATCAGAATAAGATTATAAAGATATGGGTGAATTAATTATGAATGGATTTCAGTACTATTTTCATTATTATATACATATTTCTTGTGACTTTAAAATTCTAAAAGGGCATTTTCAATAAATGTAAATAAGTCTATTATTTGTACAATAATAAAATTGGCAGAGCTATTAATCTCTCTTTAGATTGTTCTTAAATCTTTGATTCATTTTCATAAGGTAAATACCCCTGAAAATGTACTCCATAGACACTACAAACTGGCAATCCAGTGTTACGGATGCTAATTCACTTTTCTGTGTTTCACTCACACTGTTCCTGATTCACCGTAATACCACTGACTAGAGCCAGGGGTACAGTAATGATGGAGTGATTGCAGGACAAATAAAACATGACTTTGTTGGATTGGATATGGCATATCACATGCAAAATAATTGGCCAAATTACATGAAACATGAATTGAAACACACAGCACATCCATCAATGTATTGCACTGGCACCTAATAGATATGAAACAATAGCATCATCCCTACTATTGCCTCATGTTATTTCTTTCACAAAGTTTCCAGGCTATGGTGTGTCATGAATTTCAGGACATAATGAGTTGCAAGAATGGAACAGAGAGTGTGGAGAACAAGGTGGCTGAATTCCATCCAATCCCTTTCCATGTGCAATAAGAACAGGAAAAATCACTCATGTCAGCACTCGAGCAGGCTGGACTGCTGGTGCCATCATTACTCTACTGAAATGTAGTTCATGGAAGTAGAGGAACAGTATAGAAACAAACAAACAAGGCAAAGACATGGAGAAAAGCCATTTGAATTAACTTGGACTTTGAGCCTTTCATCTCATTTCTGACTGCAAAATGTCAGAGATCTTTACATAACACAGTGATCTTGCAACCAGCCCAAGGGTGAAGGGATACCCTTTATTTATTTATTTTTTATTTCATCTCATCATATTATGGGGGTACAAATGTTGTTAAGGTTACGTATATTGCCAATGCCACCCTTCCCCCTCGAGTCAGAGCTTCAAGTGTGTCCATCCTTCAGGTGGTGTGCATCGCACTCATTATGTAAGTATACACCTATCCCCTCCTCCCCCCTCCCACCTGCCTGACCCTTTAGATATGAAATAAAGTTGTTTCTCTAAACACAGCCAAGTTGGCAGAAAGGCAGTCATACCTGCAAACCCAAAATAAATGCTCTTGGCCTGCTGGAGTCCTGAGTATTTTCTGCTCTCTTCTTGTTTTGTATCTTTTGATTGATTCAGGTGAGGCAGTCCCTGTTTAACCCAGGTTGAAGAATCCACTTGTGCTCCTCAGGACAGTCACAAGGTGTTGACATACAAACTGTATCAAAGGAGTGTCAAAGGTTCACCCTAAAACAAGGGATGTCTGAGGATCAGTGAAATAATAGGAAACTGGGTACATTTTTGAGAAAGATATAATTTGAAAATCTAGAAAGGTCACAAGTATGAAAAATTTTAAAAGATTTAGCTAGCATCAGGAACAATAAAGGAGAAATTACAAAGGATGCCATGGAGATACAAGATATAATTTATGAATACTACAAAAACCTCTATGCACACAAACTGGAAAATGTGAAGGAAATGGACAATTTCTTAGAAACACACAGCCTCCCTAGGCTCAACTGTTGGGAGCCTTCCCTGGGTCAGATTGGCCGAGACCCAAAGTCAGCTGAACGGGAGCACATCACTTGTTCCCACGATTAGCAGGACGTGACTTGTTGACCAGCAGAGAGAACTGTTCCTCTGGGCAAATGGCCAAGGACCTGTGGTATTGCTCACAAGCCAGCCTTCTTGTTATCCTGCACACAGTACCAGACGTTGAAGGACAGGATGCAAACATCTTCCTTTCTTGTGCTATGCAAGCAAGCCAGGCGTCTTGTTATCCTGCACACGGTATCAGACGTTGAAGGGCATCTCTTGTGCTATGTCTAGAGGAACAGGTGCTGTTAACCCATGGGAAGTCATGTACCAAAAAGTAGCTGAGAAAGTAGCTGTGGGATGCTTGTCAACTTTAACAGTATAAAAATAAAATGACTGGTGCTCAAAGTGCTGCAGTCTTGTACCATCTTTTGTGTCTGTGTTTTTCTTTCTGGGGCTGCATTCTTGTCTTTTGTGTCTGTGTTTTTTGTCTGTGTCTTTCTGTGTTCATCCCCCATTCTGCAATCGGGCCATGACATTCAACCAAGAATAAATAGAATTCCTGAGCAGATCAATATCAAGTACTGAAATTAAAACAGCAATAAAAAACCTTCCTAAAAAGAAAA
>VBSM01002223.1:19470334-19494606 GCA_008086735.1 Cheirogaleus medius | reverse complement strand
GAAAAACAAGCACCACATGTACTCACCAGCAAATTGGTATTAACGGATCTACACGTAAGTGGACATATAGGAATAACATTTACTGGGTGTCGGACAGGTGGGCGGGGGGAGGAGGGGATGAGTATATACAAATATAATTAGTGAGATGTGCAATGTTTCGGGAATGGTCACACTTGAAGCTCTGACTTGAGGGGGGAGGGGGCATGGGCAATATACGTAACCTTGACATTTGTACCCCCATAATATGCTAAAATAAAAAAGATAACTATCATAAAAAACAAAAGTAATTGTCACATGGCTTATACCATTTAATCACTTCATGTAGTGAACAAAAAATAAGATTTAGCTAGATGAAAATTGAAATATACAAAATATTACAGTATCTTTTCAAAGTGAATATCAGAAAAATATTTGTTACTAGAACATACGGATGTACACATTTTATAATTAGCATCTTTATATTACTAAGAACAAATTATAATATTAGAAATTGTTCACCAAAATAATAAGGTAATATATATCTGTTATGGGTGATATGCAGAGGGATATATCACATACACATTTAGGAGTTGAGGTGGAAGGAATTATGGACAGTACCCGATGTCTATACCTTATGGATAAGGACAAAATTAAACATACAACAGTGTGGTGGTGGGAGATATACTGGCAGGAGCCACGCTGTCGCCAGGGCCTGTGGGTGACCTTACCAACTTATCCTCTCTGCCAAGCCCACTCAAGCTGCAGCCATGTCCAGGGACAAGGTCAAAGTCTGAGCCCAGCACTAGGGCTAAGGACTGAGGTGAGAAGTTGAAACCACCTTGTTAGGTCTAGAGCTGAGAGGGAGACACTCGAAGCTTCAGGTGTAGCAATATTGCCATTTATATATACATGTAGGTGAAGATGGGTGGAGGCCAAAAAGCATCTACCCTGAGGGCAGGGAAAGACTTGTGTTTTAGAGAGGGTTCTTCAGGAGGGAGTGAGTAACTATGCCAGAACAACCACTGCAATAAAAAAAACAATTTAACCAATTTCTGGGACCCCTGGGTCAGTCTCATCCTTTAGAGATAAGGGAGGCGAGTAGTTTTGACCTTACCAGGGGGATAGGAATGCCGGCATCTACAGCTGTCTGTTATATTTTACAACCTCCGGGGACTTTCCATACCCCTG
Source organism: Cheirogaleus medius (assembly GCA_008086735.1). Taxonomy (NCBI): domain Eukaryota; kingdom Metazoa; phylum Chordata; class Mammalia; order Primates; family Cheirogaleidae; genus Cheirogaleus; species Cheirogaleus medius. The sequence goes on along the minus strand of VBSM01002223.1, from coordinate 19,493,439 downwards.
TGGCTACTGATTGACAAACCTCAGTTTTCCATTAACCACATTCCATCCTATCCATACTTTTCGAGTTCCTACCTGGAACAAATCTAATACACCCCAGTGTGGAAGACCAGGACTGCAACCTAGCATCCGGCTGCCGCCATGTGGGGCAGCTAAGCCTAGGCGACCTGGAGCAGTAGAGCTGATGAGCACTCTGGAGCCAAAGGATTGGGCACTCCCCACTCACCTGAGGATAGCGGCTCTGAGGCAGACCTCCTAAAGTTGCAAGCATTTCCAGAATGGTGAGCACATGTTGGGTCTCCCTCCCTGAATGGGCTTGAGTGTCCAGTTAATGCCTGGAACAAGATTGGGGCTGGTGATGATAAAAGGAAGACCCCCATCTATTACCTGGCTTCTGCAATCATGATTACTAATTGTATCATCCACCTGAGACCCCATGCCTCAGACCACCCCAACCAATACAAGTGGGAAAAACCAGATAGACGGAGCTCAGAATTTGGTGGCCAGGCCCCTCTGAGCCCATCAGTGAATAAAGCTTGATTCTCTGACTCTCAGTGTGCCACACGGTTTGTCCTTAGAACAACCCACTGTAACACTTGCTGTAACATTTTGGTTCCCTGACTGGGAAACCAACTGTGCTGGCCCCTTGAAGCCACCACTTCAGGGATGGGTGCAGCAACTGGGGGGACCTTGGCGACAGAAGCAAAGTGGTGCCAACTGCCATTTTGCGAAATATCTTCACTCCTCAGGACCTCCCACTGGCCTCGGGGTCCTGAACTCACCCAGACACACTGGAGGGATGGACAAATCAAATAAAGTCTGGAGGCAGGGGACCAGGAAAGGTTCTGGGACCCACACAAGTCAGGCCTGTCAGAGGATGGAATGGGAGCTTGATCACCTCCTGAGAGGAGGGAATTCCCAGGGTGGGAATGTGTAACTTCTGTCCATTTGAATGACTGGCTGAAGAGTGACTGTGGTTCCATGGCTACGGCTACAGAACCTGAGTGGGACATCACCTCTGGTTCTGTGGCAGCATCATACGGCATAACAGTGATTAACTCCCCTAAAGGGAGAGACCAGGCATGGGGGTTCATATGGGTACACCTTAGCCAAGATGTGCCTAAGTTCCTGAGAGGGATGTTGCCAGGCGGACACCAGAGAAACCCTCCCCCCCCAACTTTGTCTGTTAAGCTATGACACTGTTCAAGGGTCTAGGATAAGTTGTGTACAATCTAAGCCAATAGTCCTTAAATGCATGTTAAAGAACTTTAAGAAGGGTTTCACAGGAGATTACTCCATCACTCTGTGTCCCAGTTGATTTAGAGCCCTCTGTGAACATGAATAGCCCACATTCAGGGTGGACTGGCCTGCAATGCAAAGCTTAGACCTCCCCACAGTGCAAGCAGTTTGGAGAGTCGTGACTGAGACTCCTGGCCATGCCAACCAATTTCCTTAAATAGATTCATGGCTAGAGATTGCTCATACCATGCCTCCTTGGATCTAGTTCTGTGCTAATAAGGGCCATAGCAAGATTTTTGTGGCCCAAAGGACCAGAGACTCTAAATTGTCCAAACCCATCTATCAGGAAGCTCCTGAAGAGGATCTACCACTACCACCCTAGAACCCAACCATGACACTTCCTGAAGTATCCCTGAAACCATGAGACACCTTGCCACCATCAGTCTCTCAGCCACCAGTTCCAGACCAACCAGGTGCTGGCACTCTCATCACCTACCGGCTAAGGTCAGCTCTGGGCCCAATTTTGGCCCTCCAGATGCCCCTGCATGAGGTGGGAGGTCTGATGCAGGTTACGGGCGATGGGTCCATTCAGCCAGGTTATCCAGTCCTGTACTACAGCCCTTTTCCACCACTTTCCTTCTGAACTGGAAGCACCACACCCTGTCATACTGCGAAAAACCTCAGGCTCTTGTTGACCTCCTGGAATCTATCTTTCATACCCACCATCCCACTTGGGAAGGCAGCCGCCAGCTCCTTCTGACCCTTTTAAACACAGAAGAATGATGCTGGATGGTAGCTGGGACCCAGAGGTGGCTCCAGGACCAGAATCCAGTAGGGAACTTGGGCATGGAACAGTGGGCACAGAAATCAGCACCTGAGACTAAGCTTGATTGGGATTTCAACTCCCTGAGTGGACGTGAGGCACTTGGAAGGTATCAGAAGCTCTCTTCCATGGGGTCTGGGAGGGAGCCAGAAAACCAACCAACATGAACAAAGTTGTTCTAATCACCCAGAAGCCAGATGAATCACCAAGTGAATTCTACCAGTGCCTTTGTGAGGCCTATCAAATCTGCAAACCCTTTGAGCCAGAAGAGGCCAAAAATCAGTAGAGGGTGAATGCCGCATTTGTTGGACAGTCCTATACTGATATCCAATAGAAACTCTAGAAAATTGACGGGTTTGCGAGAATGAATATCATGCAGCTGATAGAAGTGGTCCAGAAGGTCTATGTCCATAGAGACTGGACCAGCGAGAGGGAGAATGACAAGAAAATGAAACAGAAAGCCACTCTCCTGGCTGCTGCCCTCTGGAGACCTGACCCAGCCAAGGGACTTCGCCCACCATGGGAAAGAGGACCCAGGAGACAAGGGACCCTGAAGCCTGGCCAGTGTGCCTATTGTAAGGGAATTGGTCACTGGAGTTATGAATGTCCCAACAACAGAAACCACCCACTGCCAAACAGGAACCTACCCAAGGGCTTCCAGCATGAGCCAGAGACTCAGTATCTCATCGGTCTCAACTGGGATAGACTTGGAATATGACCAACTGGGTTTCCTGACTCTTGGGCCCTGGAAACCTATGATCATAATGGAAGTAGGAGGCTGACCAATAATGTTCATGGTGGACACTGACTCAGAACAGTTGGTGGTGACATCCCCAGTGGCTCCACTTACAAAGAGGGAAACCACCATTGGGAGCCACTGGAATTCCAGTAGATTGACGATTGTGTCAATCCCAAATATGCCAGATAGGGGGCCATCAGATAAGACATGAATTCCTATACATACCTGACTGTCCCGTTCCCCTCCTAGGTTGAGATCTCCAGAGCCAACTGGAAGCCCAGATCACCTTCCACCTGGAAGGGACCACAAGTCTCATTCTAAGTGCCATGGAGACTCTCATAATGGCAGTCATCCTACCCCAGGAATATGAATGGAAGGTATATGATGAGGCCAAAAAGGAAGAGAACACACCTGATTTCTGGCAGGATTTTCTGTCAGTATTGGAGAAGGACAACCACCCCACCCCCAGTCTTGCACACCAACATGCACCCCTGGTGATCCAGATGAAACCAGCAGCAGAACCAACCAGGAGACAATAGTACCCCATCACCAAGGAGGCTCAAGAGGGAATTCAGGAGCACATCAATAGACTAAAGCGGGAGGGGATTTTCATGGAGTGCCAGTCCCCATTGAAAACTTCCCTCCTGCCAGTCAAAAACCCCAATGGAGGTGGATACCAGGGCATCAAAAACCTCTGACTGATTAATGAGGTTACAGTGTTACTCCATCCAGTGGTACCAAATCAATACACGCTCCTGGGCCTCATTCCTCCTGATTCTGCCTGCTTCTCCTGCCTGGACTTAAAAGATGCTTTCTTCTGCATGTGGTTCGCTCCAAAGAGCCAGCCCCTGTTCACTGTCGAGTGGGAAGATCCTAAGACTAGAAGGAAAACCCAGCTGACCTGGATGTGACTACAAGATGGATTTAAAAATTCACCAACTCTTCAGAGAGGATCTAGCCACTGACCTCATCTCCTGGTGAGAAGAAACCTGCTGCACACTTCTATAGTACATCGATGACCTACTCCAAGCAAGCCTAACCAGAGAAGACTGCCACTGGGAAACCCAGTGCCTACTCCAACTTCTCACTGACAAAGAATACAAAGTCTGGAAAAAGACAAAGATCTGCAAGCAACAAGTAGAGTACCTCAGTTTCTACATCACTCAGGGGCACTGGACACTAGGACATAAGCAGAAGCACACCATCTGTACAATTCCCAGGTCGACCAGTCAAAGACAATTCAGAGAATCCCTCAGAGCAGCTGGATTCTGCCGCATATGGATCCTAGGTTTCTCCCTAAAGGCCAAGCCTCTGTACAAAGCCCTATGTGGGTCTGAAAACAAAGAATTGGAATGGGCTGAGAGTCAGGAAAGGGCTTTCCATGAAATAAAAGACCTACTAAGAAGAGCACCCACACTAGGCTTACCAGGCCTCACCAAAGACTTTAACCTGTTCATACAAGAGAAGAAACAGGTGGCTCTGGGAGTTTTGACTCAAACTGTGGGCCCATGGCAGAAACCAGTGGCTTACTTGTCAAAATAATTGGATCCGGTAGTGGCAGGATGACCACCGTGCCTCCATACACTGGTGGCAACTGTTCTGCTGGTCAAGGAAGCAGACAAAATCACACTGTGACACAACCTCCATGCTATTCTCTCATAGAGTAATATCTCTAATGAACACCTCAGGGCACTGGTGGCTCTCAAACTTCTGGTTAGCACAATACCAAGGACTGCTATGTGAAAATCAGTGCGTCACCCTGGAGACTGTGCAGACCTTGAATCCTGCCACCCTACTACCCCCCGAGCCAGGCTCCCCATGATTGCACCAGGCAGTAGAGGAGGTCTGTGCCAGCTGGCCAGATCTGAAAGATAGTCCTTTACCAGCACCAGACTTAGAATTCTACAAGGATGGCTGTAGTTTTATCCAGAATGGGAAACAACTGGCAGGCTTCACAGTCACCACAGTCAATGAAGTCATCGTGTCAGCTCCCTTGCCCAAAGGGTGGTCGGCACAAAGGGCAGAGCTATGGGCCCCCATCCAAGCCCTCAGACATGCCTGAGGTAAGCAGGGAAACATATACACAGACTCTAAGTATGCCTTTGGCACAATACATACCCACAGAGAAATATATAGGGATGGAGGACTGACGACTGCAGGTGGAAAGGAGATAAAAAATTGGGACAAAATCCTCCAACTGCTGGAGGCAGTTTGGGAGCCAAAAGAAATTGTGGTCATCCACTGTTGAGGGCACCAAAAGGGCACAGATCCAATTGCCATGAGCAACTGTCTGGCAGACCAAGAGGCCAGAAATGCAGACAGCCAAGGATGTTCAGAGGACAACAATCCAACCCATTGCCAAATATTGTTAGCACCCTAGTGACCAGAAGAGCCAAAATATACCCCAGAAGAGAACCAGTGGACAGAACAGGAAAAGGCCAAGAAGGACACAGATAGGTGGTGGCACCATAACACCAACCCAATCAACTACCATATTCTATTGTCTCCCAACATCACAACTGAACTCACTTAGGGAAAACAACCCTCACAGAGCTATGCACCTGGTACCAGTACATTGCCAAACTTCCATCCATTGCTGTAGCAGTCAGCGCCCACTGCCAGACCTGCACTAACAACAATGCAGCACTCAGGCCAAGACACCCTTACCCCCAGTAATTCAGTACACTGGAACCTCTACATTTGAGGATGTGGAAATTGATTTCACAGAAATAAAACTATGTTGGGGCTAAAAATACCTGCTGGTAGTGATATGCCCCTTCCCAGGCTGGATCGAGGCAGTCCCTGTCTGACTAAAAAGGCTAGGGAGTGTCAAAGATTCTATTCAGAGAAATTGTCACAGGTATGTTCTATCACTCTCCTTTGGCAGTGACAACAGACCGAGCTTCACCAAGGAGGTCATGGAAACCCTCACCAAGGCAATAGGAATCAAATGGAAACTACATACTGCCTGCAGGCCACAGAGCTTAGGGAGAGTAGGGCACATGAACCAAACCCTCAAGAGCACTCTAGCGAAGCTATGTCAGGAAACACAGTTACCCAGGGTAGACATGTTAAGCATAGCCCTGTTCAGGGTCAGGTGCACAATGGGGCCCACAGGATATTCACCCTTTGAAATCCTGTTCGGTAAACCTCCTTTACTCATGAAGTGATTATGGGGAGACATTAGAAAATTAGGGCAATTGAATATAAACACACACCTCTAAGCCTTAGCCAAAACTATGTGCCATATCCACTACACTGTCCTAGGAATAGACCCTATCACCCTGGGTCTCCCTGTCCATCCCCCCAACCTGGGAATCCAATCTGGGTAAAGGACTTGAAAATAACACCCCTAGAGCCCACCTGGAAGGGTCCCCATACTGTGATATTAGTTACCCCCACTGCTGTTAAAGTTGCAGTTTTCACTCAGTGGATCCATCACACCTGTGTGAAAAAGGCTGAATCAGACAATGAAACTGATCTCTGGACTGCATATCAGGACCAGCAGAACCCAATGAAGTTACAGCTTAACTGTATTCCAATGAGGACAGCCACACACAGGATTGAGCAAGAATAAATGGGACTGCTGGCCCTGGCCCTCATCAGGGTTGTAGCAGCCTTACTAGGATTGGACTCTTCTCGGCAGCCCTGGGACATTGGACTAAACCAAAGAGGGTGTCACAGCTGTGATATTTTGGCTCATTATAGGATGTCTACTCCTGGCTCAGTCATTACCCTCCTCCTGTATGGGGCACTTGCCTTAACAACTATGGCAGAGAAAGGCTTGTTATGCTTGGACTTGGATTCCCTCCACTAAGGAGATTACTCAAGGCTCTGGACCATGAGAGGTTTCACAGTCCACACCTACATGCCAAAGACATGTGATAGTCAGGATCAGGTGAGCCACAGTGGGGAAATAAAATACTCGACTGGCACCATTACAGGTGATATTCAAACCTGTGTAGCACCAAGAGACAAACCAGCTTGGTGGACTTACTACACCCACTGGGGTATGTCTGATGGGGTATGAGTCCAGGACCAGGCTAGAATTCAACAGCTGGAAAACACAGAGGCTCAGCATACTAAGATAGCCTCAGTAACAGAGGCAACTTATAAGAGGCCAGATCTTACTGGCATACAAAAGATTACTGAACTCCCTGGATACCTCTCTCCTAATAACTCAGTTCCTCAATATTATCTTCCAGGTAATACCCAACCATACTTCATGTTGGGTCTATTTACCCCTTCAGAAATGAATCTATATTGGGGTCCCTGTGCCTCTGTGTTTGAACTCCAGCATCTTGATCCCAGCCCCAAATAAAACATCCCTGGTGGGACCAGTAGCATACAATGCCCGCTTAGCCATAACTTCCCACCTTAATATCACATACATTACCAACGCAGGAGCGAATTAAATACTGGGATCCATAGTGGGTTAACTCTGCACAAATAACCAAACCTTACCCAATAATGCCACTGTCACCTGCACGTGGGACGGAATATTCTTTCTTTGTGGAGACATTGCCTATCTCTACTTCCCAGGAAACTGGACTGGGATCTGCACTCAGGTCTTCCTCATCCCAGATGTTTCTATCTTTGAAACCCAGCAACTGGAAGCTACACTAAGTCCCACCCAAACCTTCAGAAAAGATGGGCCTTACTAGCAATGATCCTCATGGCACAGGAATTGCTGCTGGGATAGGAGCAGGAGTAGGTGGCCTAGAAACATCCCTGTGCATCTGCCACCAGTTATCCCAAGAAATAAATGAAGACATAAAATGAGTAGCAGGTTCCCTACTGTCCCTCCAGAGTCAGTTGGACTCACTAGCAGCAGTAACCTTAGAGAATAGATGGACCTTAGAGCTACTCACTGCTGAAAAGGGTGGGGGGAGGACCTGTATATTCCTAGGAGAGGAATGCTGCTACTATATAAACCAAACAGGAGTAGTAACCACAAAAGTCAGGGAGCTAAGAGAAAGCATTCAGAAAACATACAAGAAATTAGAAGAAACCTGAGGTTTCAACTTAGGACAATGGACTTCATGGCTACTACCTCTGGCCAGGCACTAACAACCATTCTTCTCCTTGTCACTGTAGGCCCCTGCCTATTGAATGCAGTTATTAAATTTGTAGAGACAACTGTAAGCCTGACAGCAACAGCTCATATAATGGCCTTATGAGGCTATCACCCAATGGGAAATGATGACCTATAATAGACATACAAGGGCATCAAAGGGGGGAATGGTAAGGAGGACCCCCATCTATTACCTGGCTTCTGAAATGAGGCTTATACAATTGCATTAGCCACTTGAGACCACACCCCTCAGAAGACCCTCATGGACCTAATACTAACCTAGGACCTGGATTCTGCAATTGCATCAGCCACCTGAGACCCCACCCCTCAGACCACCCACCTAATAAAAGTGGGAAAAATCCAGTAGATGTGGCCCAGAATTTGGTGACGAGACCCCTCTGAGCCCGCCAGCGATTCTTTGATTCTCTTGATTCTCTGACTCTTCGTGTGCCACTTAGTTTGTCCTCAGAACCACCCGCTGTAACTATTGCTGTAACCATGATCCCTGCATTCCTTTCCACTGGGCACTGCAGCCCTAGATCCCCTCCATGGGTGCACGGGTGCCATGAGGGGCTTCCCTTTGCTCTGGTAGAGCACACCTTCCTTAAAAACTTTGTAGGCTGGCTAGTCCAGGTCGGTATCCTGCCCTTGTTTTCATTTCAAGCATTATATGTGTGTGTATGTATACACATCCATATATATATATATATATATATATATATATATATATATAGTTTAAGGACAAAGGGGTGAGAGCGAACAAGAGAAAAAGATCCTTCAGCCTCAAAAAGTGACTAATCTTCCTGGAAAGTTTCTGGGCAGAAGTTTGTGACTTTCCCTTAACAGAGGGCTCATAGCCATGTGAGTGGGAAGCCCGGGCTGCGGAGATGGCTCGAACTTTTGCTACTTTTGTGATTGGATCTGAACAAATTTCCTCAAATTCTTCTTTTCCAAGATTTATTCTAGTTGACTGTAAAATTAAATGACTTAAAATGAAGTTGATGTTAAGCGCTTTAAAGTATTGCTTAATATTGTGGGATGGTGGGGGAGAGCTACAGCTTCTTGGTGGGTCTTTTCCACCCCAGAAAAGCTTATGAACTTATAAATTCACTTGTCCCATAGGGCCTTGGAGAGGAAAAAGAGTAAAAATTAGAGGGTCTCTAGAGAGTTGTCTGAAGTTATAATGGCAGTGTTTTACTATATATATATATATATATATATATATATATATAATTTTATTTTTAAGACAAGGTATGGCTGTGTCTCTTGTGCTTGAGTGCAGTGGCACAATCATAGCTCCCTGTGGTCCTGGGCTCAAGGGATCCTCCTGCCTCAGTCTTCCAAGTAGCTAGGACTACAGTCATGCACCACTATACCCGGCTGATTTTTTTTAAATAAATTCATAGAGATGGGTCAATGGAATGTTTTCAAACCAACTTCATGTATGAGTACAAAAAAACAATGCCATTATGACTGCCTCTAGCCAATAGTGTCTCAATGCTAACAAATTTAAGATGCACCTGTATGTAATAGATGCAAATTGTGCACTCTAGGATGAATGCAGTACATGATTTTTTTCAATGACTGCTCATTTTTCACTATTTAATCATTTCAGCTCATCTGTAGTATTTTGGTATGCTATTGAGGAAAATTTGGTATGCTTGAATATATTGTCACATAAATCAACCAATGGAATTTACACTCTATTACCTAGTTAATAGAAATGTTAGAGTTTTATAAGACTCCTGGAATTCATATTTTATGTGTGGATAGTAGTTTTATAAACTATAGTTCATTAAATAAATTGAGTAAAAATATAGAAATTGTAGAGTTAATTAAAAGATTCAAATAAGTAGCAGTGCTACCTGTCTAAACAGTTAGGACTTAACTCAAAATTATAAAAGCCATATATGATGAACCCAGAGCTAACATCATACTAAATGTGGAAAAAATGAAAGCATTCTTGCTTAGAACTTTAAGCAGACAAAATTGCCCTCTGTCACCACTTTTTTATTCTTTTAAAATTAGTTTTAGATTTCAGAATAATATGGCGGTATGGAATTTTGGTTACATATGTTGCCTTTGCCCCACCAAAGACAGACCTACATGCCTGCCTACCCCCCAGACAGTGTGCTCTTCACCCATTAGTTGTGAATTTAACCATCCCCTCTACCTCATGTCCACTTGCCGCACATACCAATTCTATTCAATATAGTGCTGGAAGTCCTAGCCAAAGCAATCAGAAAAGAGAAGAAAATTAAGGCTACCCAAATGGGGAAAGAGGAGGTCAAATGCTCACTCTTTGCTGATAGTATAATCTTATATCTAGAAAACCCCAAAGATTCTGCGAAGAGACTCCCAGAATTGATAAATGAATCCAGCAAAGTCCTAGGTTATAAAATTAATGTACACAGATCAGTAGCATTCCTATACACTAACAATCAAGCTGAACTTCAAATCAAAGACTCAATACCTTTCACAATAGAACAAAAAAATAAAATACATAGGCACATATGTAAACAAGGAGTTGAAAGACCTCTACAAGGAGAACTATGAAACACTGAGAAATGAAATTGCATGGGATGCAAACAGATGAAAAAAGATACAGTGCTCATGGATTGGCATAATCAACATTGTCAAAACACCCATACTACCAAGAGTGATCTGCAGATTTAATGCAATCTCCATTAAAATAACAATAACAAATCCGTGTTATTTCACACAAATCTAGGAAAAATATTTATGCATTGTATGGAACCAGAAAGGGCCCCAAATAGCCAAAGAAATGTTAAGCAATAAGAAGAAATTGGGAGGCATTGCTTTACCATACTTCAAGCTATACTATTAATACAAGGCTATAGTAACCAAACAGCATGTTCCTGGCACAAGAACGGCAACATAGACCAATGGATTTGAACAGAGAACCCAGATATAAAACCATCCTCATATTGCCCCCTGATCTTTGAAAAAGCAAACAAGGACATACACTGGGGAAAAGAATCACTGTTTAATAAATGGTACTGGGAGAATTGGATAGTCATATATAGAAGACTGAAACAGGATCCACATCTCTCACCACTCTCAGAAATTAATTCAAGATGGATAAAAGACTTAAACCTAAGGCATGAAATTATGAGAATTCTAGAAGAGGAGGTTAGAAAAGCTCTTCTAGACATTGGACTAAGCAAAGAATTTATGATAAAGAACCCAAAAGCAAACACAGACACAACAAAAAGAAATAAAAAAAACCTTCTGCTCAGCTAAGCAACAATCAATAGAATGAATGGACAACCTACAGAATGGAAAAAAAAAATATTTGCGTGCTATCCATCTGATAAAGTGTTGATAACCAGAAGCTACAAAGAACTCAAGCAAATCAACAACAAAACATCATACAATCCTATTAAAAAGTGGGCAAAAAATGTGAACAAAGGATTTCAAAAGATAGACTCATGGCCAATAAACATGACAAAATGCTCAATGTCTCTAATCAACAGGGAAATACAAATCAAAACCACAATGAGATAATGTGTAACTCCAATGAGAATGGATTTTATTTAAAAAAGTCCCAGAATAACATATGCTGACATGGATGCAGAGAGAAAGGAACACTTACACACTGTTGGTGGGACTGGAAACTAGTACCACCACTATGGAAAGTAGAATGGAGATACCTCAAATAGCTAGAAGTAAAACTATCATTTAATCCATCAATGCCACTACTTGGTATGTACCCAAAGGAAAAAAAGACATTTTATATAGAAGACACTTGCACTAGAAAGTTTATAATGGAACAATTCATAATCGCAAATATGTGGAAAAAACCCAAATGCCCATCAATACATGAGTGAATAAAAATGTGGTAAATATATACCATGGAGTATACTAAGCCATAAAAATGGTGAATTAATACCCTTTGTAACCACCCAGATGGAAATGGAGACAATTCTTCTAAGCAAAGTATTGCAAGAATGAAAAAAACAAACACCACATGTACTCACTATTAAACTGGAACAAATTGATCAACGTTTATGAGCATGGAAGAAAGTGAAACTCAGCCCAAACCAAAAAGGTGGGAGAGGTGAATCAATGAAGGTTAAATTCACACCTAAGGTGTAAAATGCACACTATCTTGATGGTAGGCATACTTTTAACTTTGACTCAAATGGCACAAAAGCCATTTGTACACAATCATGTACACAAAATATTTTGTACCCTCATAATTCTTTGAGGGGAAAAAAAGATGCCAGTGTGCACTTGTCAAGGGCCATACACTTTCCCCGTGTAAGTTTCTTGTTTAGGTAATGCAAGTTGAGAATAAAAACCTTTTACATTATTTTGTTAATCTATGAAATGTACTTAAGAGAGCCCTGTTCCTAATCATAAAATCATATATATTATTCACATAGTGTTTCTTGTGTATTTCTACCTATTTTCTTTTTCCAATGCCATTTGCCAAAGAAAAACATTAACATTTTTTCTTTTTCCATGATTGTGATTTCCCCAGCCAGGAAGATATAGCAAGAACTAAAACTGGTGAACTATGTCCTCAAGTTGTCACTGAATTTTCCTTGTAATTAATTTGTTTTTTTTTGCTTTATTTCTCTTTGTATGGATATAAAATATAGGGATACCAAAATAAAATTTTATTTAATTATATCAAAAAGCTTACTTAGAACAAGTGTATCTTGATAATTACTGCCTTAATCTCCAAAATATGAGCAATGCTCCCTGTAAGCTGCACTTGATACTCAATTCTTCAATGCATAACTTTTGTGTATTTCTCTATCTCTTCATTCCCATTTGTACTGTTAACCACATGGGTGATTATCATACAAATCATCTTTTCTATAAAATTTTTGTTCTGCTCTGTCTCTACTCTGATCAACTCTATTTAAAGTGCTTAGATGTTGGAATGTGTTTTAGTGTTTCTTTATGAATACACTCAGTGAAAGAGAAATTCATATAGCTTATGGTTTACAATGGTGACAGAATTTTCATGTAGAGTTTAGGCTCTGAGAAATCTGAATTAAGAGAATATAAAGTCACTATATAAAGTAAATGAATCAATTATCCATAACACGCCCACTTCTTTTCAGGATAGAGTGTAGAGACACAGTTTGAGGACTTGCCTTATGACGTGGCCTAAGAATTTGTTATTTTTTTTATTTATTTATTTTTACAGTGATATTTTCATAGTATTGTGGTGGACTGGCCAGACTCTATTCAAATGATGGCACAGTATATTGTAGAAAGTCATCAATTCCATGCTTTCAGAGATTTTAGGGGGACTTATTACACAACACTGTGTCATCCATGCCTGTAACATCATGTTATTCATTACTTGAGAATGCCCATAATTGTGCAGTATGTATGTCACCCTGTAGGCATGGTACCTGAACATACTTCTGCTGCAACACAGAAGAGAACAATGGACTGTGAACAGTGTGCTGTGTGTGGATGACTAGACAGTCCTCCCTGCTGTGAGATTCTTTGTTTGGCCAGCACATATGCAGAGCCATCATTGTAACAGAGGGAATGGCCTGAAAAAAAGAGCAAAAATATTTTCTGTCTCTTTAAAATATTCTATACTCGTTTTTGAGAGCAAAACCCTGTGTCCCTGCCTCAGGCCAGTAGTTGGGAGGTGCAGGGTAAGTCTTTTGTTATTTGTGCAACAAGAAATGGCCAATCCCAGATCTGATAAAGGGAGGTACTTGGTAAAGGTCATAGAATTTTCTTCAGAGGAGACAGGATGTTCAGAATCAACTGTATTTGAACAGTAATTGCCTGAAGCTGAGAATCCATACTTTGAAAGCTTTGTTTTTCTGAGTATTAGGAAGATGGAAATTCATACAGGAGTCTCCACCCTCCTCCTTTTGCTGGTAAAGTAATAAAATGACTCTTTCCTTCCTCTTCAAACCCCTTGTCCTTTTTATTCTGATTTGGCCTCATAGACAAGTGGCTGAGCTTTCAGTAACAGCTTTGTCATCCCTGCTTTGGGTCATTTTCTTCCTGGTAGTGAAAAGGGAAACCCCCATCTGTTACTTGGTGCATCAGGCACTGGAGACCCCCACCACTCACGGAAGACCCACATCAACATACTAACCTGTTTCCTGGCCCATCAACTAGTCTATTGCCTGGCTTCAGCATAACACTAAATCTATTGCCTGGCGCATCGACATAATATTAACCTATTGTGTGACACATCAACTAACCTACACCTGGTACCCCACTCCTTGGACCACCCCAACTTAATAAAAGTGGGAAAATGGGGTAGATGGTGCTCAGAATTTGGTGGTGAGGCCCTTCTGGGCCTGCAGGCAAAATAAACTTTGAGTCTCTGACTCTCTGTATGCCGCTCAGTTTGTCCTCAGACCACCTGCTGTAACACTTGCTGTAATATTTTGATTTCCTGACTGGGAAAACTGACCATGCTGGCCCCTTGAAGCCACTGGTTCTGGGACAGGCACAGAGACTTGTGGGACCTCAGTGACAGAAGCAAACTGACGCCAACCACCATTTTGCGGAATATCTTCGCTCCTCGGGAGCTCCCACCAGTCGCAGTGTCTTGAACTTGCCCGGACATGCCGGAGGGAAGAACAGGTCAAATAAGATCTGGAGGCATCGGACCAGGTAAGGTCCTGGGACCCATCTGAGTCAGGCCCGTCAGATGACAGAAGAGGAGCTTGATCACCTCCAGAGTGCAGGGAATTCCCAGAGTGGGAATGTATAACTTCTGCCTGTCTGAGTGAGTGAGTGAGTGAAGAGTGACTGTTTGTGGTTCCACAGCTACCGCTACAGAACCTGAGTGGGTCCTCACCTGCAATTCTGTGGTGGTGGCATATGGCATAACGGTGATTCACTGCCCCCCAAAGGGAGCGACCAGGCCTGGTGTTTATATGGGTATACCTTAGCCAAGACATGCCTAGTGAGGGACACAGCCAGGCAAACACCTGAGAGAAATCCTCCCCTTTGTTAAGTTGTGACACTGTTCAAGGGTCTAGGATGGGTAGTGTATAATCTAAGCCTACAGTCCTTAATTGCATGTTAAAGAACTTTAAGAAGGGTTTCACAATAGATTATGGCATCACACTGAGTCCCAGTAGACTTAGGACACTCTGTGAACAGGAATAGCCTACATTCAGGGTCAACTGGCCCACAACATGAACCGTAGACCTCCCCACAGTGTGAGCAGTTTAAGGAATCATGACTGGGACTCCTGGCCACCGCAACCAATTACCTTACATAGATTCATGGCTAGAGATTTCTCAGATCATGTCCCTTTGGGTCTGGTTCTGTGCTAATAAGGGACAGAGCAGGATTTTTGTGGCCCAAAGGACCAGAGACTCCAAACTGTCCAAACCAATCTATCAGGAAACTACTGAAGAGTATCCATCACCACTGCCCTACAACCCTACCATGACACCTCCTGAAGTACCCCCAAATCCCACAGACACCCCGCTACTGTCAGTCTGTCCACTGCCAGTTCCAGACCAACCGGGTGCCAAAACTCCCATCACCCACCTGCTACGGTCAGCTAATGGCCAATTTAAGCCCTCCAGATGCTTCTGCATGAGGTGCTAGGTCCAGTGCAGGTTACAGATGATGGGTCCATTCAGCCAGATCAGCCAGTCCTGTACCAGACCAACTAACTCCACCACAGACTTTCTGAACTGGAAGCACCACACCCCGCCATACTCTGAGAAACCTCAAACCACAGGCCCTCGTGACCTCCTGGAATCCATCTTTCAGATCCACCATCCCACTTGGGAAGACTGCCACTAGCTCCTTTTGACCCTTTTAACACAGAAGAATGATGTTGGATTGTAGCTGGGACTCTGAGTTGGCTCCAGGAACAGGCTCCAGCAAGGACCTTGGATGCAGAGCAGTGAGCATAGAGAGCAGCACCTGAGACCAACCTGGATTTGGATTTCACCTCCCCGAGTGGATGAGAGGCACTCAGAAGGTATGGGAAAGTTCTCCTCAACAGGGTCCATGAGGGAGCCAGAAAACCAACTAACATGAACAAAGTCGCTCTGATCATCCAGAAGCTGGAAGAATCACTGAGCGAATTCTGTGAGTGCCTTTGTGAGGCCTACCAAGTCTACACACCCTTTGACCCAGAGGCAGCTGAAAATCAGTGGATGGTGAATGCCGCATTTGTTGTGCGGTACTATCCTGACATTGGACGGAAACTCCAGAAACTTGATGGGTTTGCAGGAATGAACATCACACAGCTGATGGAAGTGGCCCAGAAAGTCTACATTAATCAAGACTGGACTGCTTAGAGGGAGAGTGACAAGAGAATGAAACAGAAAGCTCTCTCCTGGCTGCTGCCCTTGGAAGACCTAACCCAGCCAAGAGAACTGGCCTACCACGGGAAGGAGGACCCAAGAGAGGAGGGACCCTGAAGCCTGACCAGTGTCTGTTGTAAGGAGTTTGGTCACTGGAAGCATGAATGCCCCAATGAAAGAAATCACTCAACACTAAGCAGGAACCTGCCCAGGGGCTTCCAGCAGGACCCAGAAACCCAGGACCTCATCAGTCTCACTGGAGTCAACTTGGAATAGGACCAACTGGTCTCCCTGACTCTTGGCCTCCAGGAGCCTATGATCATAATGGAAGTGGGTGGCCAACCAATAACACTCACGGTGGACACTGGGGCAGAACACTCGGTGGTAACAACCCTGATGGTTCCACTTACAAAGCGGGAAGATACCAGTGGGAGCCACAGGAACTCAAGTAGCTTGATCCTTCTGACAATTCCCAATATGCCAGATGGGAGGGGCACCAGATAAGACATGGATTCCTATACATACCAGACTGCCCATTCCACTCCTAGGTCAAGATTTCCTGAGCAAACTGGAAGCCCAGGTCACCTTCCACCCAGGAGGGACTGCGAGCCTCACACTCAGCACCCCAGAGACTCTCATAAGGCAGCCATCCTCCTGCCAGTCAAAATCCCAATGGAGGTGGATATCAGCCCATCCAAGACCTGTGACTGATTAATGAGGCCACAGTGACTCTCCACCCAGTGGTATTGAATCCATACACCTTCCTGGGCCTCATTCCTCCTGATGTTGCCTGGTTCTCATTTCTGGACTTGAAAGATGCTTTTTTCTGCCTGTAGCTCGTTCCCAAGAGCCAGCCTCTATTCACCTTTGAGTGAGAGGATACTCAGACTAGAAGGAGAACCCAGCTGAACTGGACGCGGCTACCACAGGGATTTAAAAATTCACTAACAATATTCAGGGAGGCTCCAGCCACTGACCTCATCTCTTTCCATGGGAAGAAACCCACTGCACACTTCAACAGTACGTCGATGACCTCCTTCTAGCAAGCCCAACCAGAGAAGACTACCACCGAGGAACCTGGTGCCTGCTCCAATTGCTCACTGACAAAGAATGCAAAGTCTCCTGGACAAAGGCATATATCTTCAGGCAACAGGCAAAGTACCTGGGTTTCCACATCATGCAGAGGCACCAGGCACTGGGACATGAGTGCAAGCACACTATCTGTACAATTCCCAGGCCGACCAGTCAGAGATAACTCAGAGAATTCCTCAGAGCAGCCAGATTCTGCCGCATCTGGGTCCCAAGTTTCTACCTAAAGGCTAAGCCACTATACAAGGCCCTAGGCAGGCCTGAAAACAAAGACTTGGAATGGGCCTAGAGTCAGGAAAGGGCTTTCCAGGCTATAAAAGACTTACAAAAAAGAGGCCCTGCACAGGGCTACTGGACCTCACCAAAGACTTTGACATGTTTGTACATGAGAAGAAACAAGTGGCTGTGGGGGTTTTGATTCAAACTGTGGGCCCGTAGCAGAGATCAGTGGCTTACTTGTCAAAACAATTAGACCTGATAGTGACAGGAGGGCCACCTTGCCTCCACGCACTGGCAGTCACCGTCCTGCTAGTCAAGGAAGCATACAAACTCACACTGGGACAAACCCTCCATGTGTGAGTACCTCATTTAGTAATATCTCTAATGAACACCTAAGGGCACCAGAGGCTCTCAAGCAACCGGTTAACACAATACCAGGGACTGCTATGTGAAACTCTGCAGGTCATCCTGGAGACTGTGTGGACCTGGAATCCTGCCACCCTCCTACCCACTGAGCCAGGGCCCCTGGACCATGATTGCCCCGAGCTGGTAGAGAAGGTCTATACCAGCTGGCCAGATCTGAAAGACAGTCCTCTACTGGCACCAGACTCAGAACTCTACATGGATGGCAGTAGTTTTGTCCAGAATGGGAAACGACTGGCGTGCTTCACAGTCACCACACTGGATGAGGTCATCATGTCAGCTCCTTTGCCCCAAGGGTGGTTGGTGTAAGGCTGCTGGCGGGCCCCCCTCCCCTCCATAGAGAAAAAAAGAGAACAGGCTCACTGACCAGACCCACCAAAAATGACTGCCAGACACCACTAGCCCTTCCTCCTGGAATCTACAGACACCACCAGCCCATCCTGTTTCTCAAGAACAAAGACCACATGGAAAAAAAAAAAACATCCCTTCCCGCCAAAAGACCCTAGCCTCCTCAACAGTATAAAAGCTCATACCCCTTTTAAGCAGATGTGACTTCAGGGACCCCATTCTTCCGAGACCCTTGAACTTCGCCCGGGAGCACTCAATAAAGCCACGTTGTTTGGCCCTACTCTATCTCTCTGCCTGTTTCTTTCACCACCAGAAAACCTTACATTTCAGTGCCAAAACCCGGGAAGGGCATTTTGGCTCTGGTCTGGGGACTTGGCTGCACCACCCCTTCTGTGGACTCTTGCATTCTGGACTGGGACCTCTGACTGATTGCCTTCAAGTCCCTGATTGACAACCTTGGCCTGGGTGAGTCACCTTCTGTTGTCCCAACCCGGATCCCCTGCCAGTAGCCTCTGTTTCCAGGAAGCTGTTCCTATCTATTAAAACTGTGGGCCCATGTCAGAGGCTCTCCCGTTCCAGGGGTTGAGGCTATTTGGGGATGCCTGAATACCTCTCACCCCTTTCCCTACCGGCACACTAGTCTCAGCAGAGACGTCCCCCAGACTTTTGCTGCCTCCATAGTTAGGATACTGTTCCTATCTATTTCCAGTAGAGTTGGGGTGACATGGGTAGCCAATCTTATAAAATTCCCTGTGGGATGCCCCTAAGGTGCCTGCTAGCCAATCTGAAGGCCCTGGGTTTAGACATCTGGCCCAAGAGCCTCATTTTTTTACTGCAATATTGCCTGGCCAATGTATAAATTGGACAATGGCTCTCAATGTCCTAAGTGGGACTTTTGATTTCAATATTTTACAAAACATTGATAATTTTTGTCACAAAAATGGTAAATGGTCAGAGATTCCTTATGCCCAGGCTTTCTTATACCTGCACTCCTGTCCTTCCCTCTGTCATACCTGTGACCCGTCACAGGTCCTTTTTGTGTGGAGTCCTCTGCCATCCTTGGCCTCTTCCACATCTCAGCTGAGGGACCTGTTAGAAACCTCTTCCGCCTTCTCTGGCCCGTCTGACTCCCTTACCTCTCCCTCTGCTCAGCCTCCACCATATCTGGCTCCTCCTACTCCTTTTCCTAGTGCCCCACCATCCTCTGCTACCTCTCTCTATGGCTCCCCACCAACATCCCCTGTCAGTCATCACATCCGATCCCATGCGGGACCCTCAGACCAACCCCTCCTCTGTCCTCTGTGAAATGTAACTGGCACTGAGGGGGTCATGCACATCCATGTTCCCTTCTCCCTGTCTGATCTCTCTCAGATTGAAAAGCGTTTAGGCTCCTTTTCTAATGACCCCCCAGCCTATACCAAAGAGTTCCGCTATCTTACACAAGTATATGATTTGACCTGGCATAACATTTTTGTTATTCTGTCTTCTACCCTTACCACTGATGAAAAGGAGTGTGTCTGGGCTGCAGCTCAGGGACACGCTGACCAGGTTCACCTTACAGACCGCACTATGCTGGTGGGGGCTGAGGCCATTCCCTGCCAAGAGCCAGGGTAAAAATATCAACCTGATACCCCACCCGGGTGGGAAGGAAGGAATTGCAGAGACCGCATGTTACAGTGTGTTCTCGCTGGACTTCAGGCGGCTGTCCACTGAGCAGTAAACTATGACAAGCTTAGAGAAACCACTCAGAAGCCAGATGAAAATCCTGCGGCCTTCCTCAGCCACCTTACGGATGCTGTCATTCAGTATACCTGCTTAGACCCTACTTCCCCAGCAGGGCCCACCATCCTTGCAATCCACTTTATTACCCAACCCTCTCCTGATATCAGAAAGAAACTCAAAAAGGCAGAGGAGGGCCCTCAGACCCCTATCCAAGACCTGGTAAACATGGCATTTAAAATCTTTAATTCCCAAGATGAACAGGCAGAGGCCAAAAAGGAGGCCCGTGCTTGCCACAAGGCACATCTGCAAGCCCAAGCCTTGGTTGCAGCCCTGTGGCTGACAGGACCCGAGAAGCCATTGACCTCGTCTAAGGCAACCAGCCACACTCCACCAGGCATCTGCTTCAATTGCGGTAAGGAAGGCCACTGGGCCAAGCGGTGCCCACAGCCATGTCCACCCACCAAGCCTTGCCTGGCATGTGGTCAAGAGGGACACTGGAAAAGTGACTGCCCCTTGGGACAAAAGTCCAGAGAGCCAGTCCTTCCATCCACAGCTCTGCCGATGGTGGTTTTGGGTCTGGCTGCCGAAGGCTGAAGAGATCCCGACTCAGCAACCCTGATCACCCTTGCCAAGCCCAGGGTAACAATCAAGGTAGTGGGTAAGGCAGTGTCCTTTTTGGTTGACACAGGGGCTACCTACTCTGTCCTGCCTTCTTTTTTAGGCCCCACTTATCCTTCCCAGGTGTCAGTCATGGGAACTGACAGCCATCTCTCACAGCCCCCCACTACTGGTCCCCTGACTTGTCTCATTGATGACCGTCCCATCACCCATTCCTTCCTTATCATGCCCTCCTGTCCTGCACCACTATTAGGAAGAGACTTATTAACCAAACTCGGTACCACACTCCACTTTTCCTCAGGAACCTCTGCCCTTCTTCTTCTATCCCTCTCTTCAGATCCCCCACCTACACCCTCCAGTTCTCCTGAAACATGCCCTCTCCCGCCTGAGCTCATAAATCCTCAAGTATGGGACACCTCCACCACCACTCCCCTGTCCTCATTCAGCTCAAAGATCCTTCATCCTTCCCTTCCTAGCCACAGTTCCCTATTTCACTGACTCACCACAGAGGTCTAAAACCCATCACAGAATGTCTTCTGCGTGAAAAACTCTTAATCCCAACTAATTCTCCCTATAACACACCCATTCTCATGGTAAAAAAGCCAAATAGCTCCTACCAGCTAGTCCAGGACCTCAGACTCATTAACAAGGTAGTTGTCCCCATACACCCTGTGGTGCCTAATCCCTACATTTTACTTTCTCATATTCTGCCCTCCATTGTCCAATTTTCTGTTCTGGACCTCAAAGATGCCTTTGCCCCCTTAGACCCAGTCAGTTACAATCTCGTTGCCTTCACATGGGAGGACCCTGACACAAACACATCTAGGCAGCTCACCTGGATCATCCTGTCCCAAGGATTTGGGGGCAGCCCCCACCTATTTGGTCAGGCTCTGGCCCAGCACCTACTCCAATGTCCCTTACAGCCTAGCACTGTTTCCAATACGTTGATGATCAACTGCTCTGTAGCCCCTCTTTACAGCACTCTAAGACCCACACTGCCTCTCTACTTAACTTACTTGCTTCCAAGGGCTATTGAGTGTCCCCCTCCAAGGTCCAGCTGTCTGAGCCCACAGTCACTTACCTTGGGCTTTGTCTCACCCCCACATCCCAGGATCTCACTGTTGACCACCACTGGGCTCTTTACGATTTCCAACCACCCACAACCACTGAACAGATCCTGTCCTTTCTTGTATTTGTTGGTTTCTTCTGACACTGGATCCCCAACTTCTCTCTCCTTGCTAAACCCCTCTATGAGGCAGCCCGTAATGCCTCTGCTGGCCCTTTACTTAACCCTCAAGCTGTCTTCCACGCATTTCTGAAGCTTCGTGACACTCTACTCCAGGCACCACCTCTAAGATTCCCTCATCCTGAAAAACCCTTTTATCTCTACACAGATGAGCACCAGGGCCTGGTCCTCGGTGTCCTTGCCCATCCTTTAGGTTCCTGGAACCCACCCACCTGTACTCCAGTGGCTTATTTATCCAAGCAACTGGACACTATGGTCCATGGCTGGCCGCCTTGCCTTAGGGCACTGGGTGTGGCAGCCTCTCTTGCCAGAGAAGCACTAAAACTTTCCCTGGTATAGGGCCTTCATGTCTTTTCTATCCATCGCCTTCAGGATCTCCTGAATCACCACTCGTTAGCACACCTCACTCCTTCTAGATTACAAGAGTTCCACCTCCTATTCATAGAAAACCCCACCATCACCTTAACACAGTCTCTGACTCCGAACCCTGCCACTTTACTTCCCATTCCATCCTTGACCCTTGCCTCTCTCTCCTGCCCTGAGATGGTCAAGGCTGCCACCACCTCTAGGCCCGACCTCTTGGACCTACCCCTCCCTGATGCAGACTTATTATTTGTTGATGGCAGCTCATCCATAGGGGATGATGGCAAGCACCTAGCAGCCTATGCTGTTGTGTCAGCTTCTCAGGTTATAGAGGCATCTCACCTCCCTGAGGTCACCACTTTCCAAAAGACAGAATTGATTGCTCTTACTCGAGCCTTACATTTAGCCAAAGGTAAAATTGCCAATACCTATACTGACTCCAAATATGCCTTTATGATAGTCCACTGTCACATTGCCATATGGAGAGAGTGTGGCTTCCTCTCCACCAAAGGCTCCCTGGTTGTCAATGCTACTCTTATTTCCCATCTCCTTGAGGGCCTTCAGCTATCCACCTAATTGGCTATCATACACTGCAAGGGACACCAGATGGACTGGTCCCTTGTCACTAAGGGGAACAACTATGCTGATGCTGTTGCTCATAGCCTCACTTCTCCACAACACCCTAGCCCAGCTCCTCTCCTATTTCTTTCTATCCCCTCTCCCCAACCCCTATATACCCCAGAAGAATGGGAAGGACTCCTTGCTGGAAGAGGCTCAACTACTACTGATGGATGGATCATACTAGATGCCAAGTTAGCTCTCCCCAAAGTAGAACTTATAGTTCAGGTAGACTCCTCTCTCCATATCGGCACTAAAGTCCCCTCTCATTTCTACAGCCTCTATTTTCTTTT
>VBSM01002223.1:19430859-19470234 GCA_008086735.1 Cheirogaleus medius | reverse complement strand
TTTCCACAGCTTTGCAATTATGAATTGTGCTGCTATAAACATTCAAGTGCAGGTCTGCCTCGTCAAAACTGTCTGCTCAACCTGTGGCATCTGTGCTTCTGTCAATCCCCAGGGAGGCCTCAAACACTCCGTGTCCACCCACCAGATGCACGATCATCTCCCTGGGCAAGACTGGAAGGTCAATTTCACCCATATGCCATCCCATAGATGCTTCAAATATCTTTTAACACTGGTAGATACCTTCACAGGTTGGGTCGAAGCCTTTCCAACTGCCAACAAAATTGCTGGGGTTATAGCCTCCACTCTTATCACAGAAATCATTCCTTGCTTTGGCCTTCCTTCTTCTATTCAGTCTGACAATGGCTCAGCTTTCATTTCCAAAGTTGTTCACCATGTCTGTGAGGCACTTGATATAGAATGGAAACTTCACATTCCTTACAAGCTGCAGTCATCAGGAAAGATCGAGTGGACAAATACGCTGATTAAAGACCATTTAACCAAATTTTCTCATGAAACCCACCAGTCCTGGCCTGACCTCCTTCCCATGGCTCTTACCCATATTAGAGCAGCTCCCCGCAGCCCTATTTTCCTTAGCCCGTTTGAGCTTATGTACATCTGCCTTTTCCTCATTAATGACCATCTTCCCGCCCAGCCTCCACCACTTGCGTCCTACCTCCCTTACCTTTCTCTCCTCAGACAGCTCATCCAGGCTCACGCAGATAAGTATTTGCCTCAGGTGCCAAGAGCCACCTCCAATGTCCTTTATACCGATATTCATCCAGGGGGCTCAGTGCTCCTTAAAACTCTTCATCATAAGTCTCTTGAGCCTTGTTGGACAGGGCCCCACACAGTCATCTTATGACGGGCTGCTGAATGACCCCTCTGGCTCCTGGCATCACTTGTCTAGAATCAAGCAGAGCCCCCTACAGCCCCCATTAACATCATATTCCTGCCAGCAGACTGGTCCCACTAAGCTTAAAATCACCCTTACTAAACCACAGGCTTAACAACATCCACCATATGGGCGGTAACCCTGGTCGACGAACTGCCCCGCTTCTGACTCTATAGACTTCTGGTGACCCTCCACGCCCTGGATCGTCCTCTTATGATTAACATTGTCAAGCCTGCCAACAGGTTCTCTTAAACACTGGATGGACCCACTCTTTGAAGTTCCTGGTTAAACAGTTAGGAGTTTCCCCCAAGGTGCGCCTTCCCCCGACGAACCGTGAAGGATGGAATGGTTTCTCCAGCGCCGCCTACAAGAGCTGTGTTGAGTGGCAGTAAACCAACTACTTCTTCATCCATACTCCCCCCTACCAGTGATCCCTCCACCAGCAGACTCTGGCCTGTAGCCCCTAACTACGCCCCTCCCAGCAAGAAGTAGTCAGAAAGAGTGGCGCCCATCATAGCCAAAAGGCCAGAATGTAAGGCTGGTGGTGAGCTCCCCTCCCCTCCCTAGAGAAAACAAGAGAACAGGCTCACTGACCAGACCCACCAAAAATGACTGCCAGACACCACTAGCCCTTCCTCCTGGAATCTGCAGACACCACCAGCCCCTCCTCCTGGAATCTGCAGACACCACCAGCCCATCCTGTTTCTCAAGAACAGACAAAGACCACAGTGGAAAAAATCCATCCCTTCATGCCAAAAGACCCTAGCCTCCTCAACAGTATAAAAGCTCACACCTCTTTCAATCAGATGCAACTTCAGGGACCCCATTCCCTTGAGACCCCTGAACTTCACCCAGGAGCGCTCAATAAAACCATGTTGTTTGGCCCTACTCTCTCTCTCTCTGCTTGTTTCTTTCACCACCAGAAAACCTTACAATCGGCATAAAGGGTGGAGTTATGGGCCCTCATCAAAACCCTCAGACATGCCCAGGGTAAGAAGGCAAATATATACACAGACTCTAAATATGCATTTGCCACAATATATATCCATGGGGCAATATATAGGGAGAGGGGTTTGCTGACTGCAGGTGGAAAGGAGATAAAAAATAGGGATGAAATCCTCCAACTACTGGAGGCAGTTTGGGAGACAAAAGAAATTGCCGTCATCCACTGTTGAGGGCACCAAAAGGGCACAGATCCAATTGCCACCAGCAATCACCTGGCAGACCAACTTCACTGCAGAAGTCATGCAAACCTTCACCAAGGCACTAGGAATAAAATGAAAACTACATACAGCCTACAGGCCACTGAGCTCAGGGAAAGTAGAGTGCATGAACCGGACCTGCAAGACCACTCTAGTGAAGCTATGTCAGGAAACACAATTACCCTGGGTAGACATGCTAAGCATAGCTCTGTTCAGAGTCAGGTGTAAACTGGGGCCCACAGGATATTCACCCATTGAAATCTTGTTTGGTTGACCTCCCCCACTCATCAAGCAATTAAGGGGAGACATTAGACAACTAGGGAAATTGAATATACACACACCTCCAAGCCTTAGCCAGAACTATGCACCATATCCACCACACCATCCTAGAAATAACCCCTATCACCCTGGGTTTCCATGGCCACCCCCACCAACCAGGGGATCTATTCTGGGTAAAGGACTGGAAAAGACCACCCTTAAAGCCCACCTGGAAGGGTCCCCATACTGTGATACTGGTTATTCCCACTGCTGTTAAAGTTGCAGGTATCACTCCATGGATCCATCACTTCTGAGTGAAAAAGGCTGAACCACACAATGAAACTGATCTCTGGACTACACATCAAGACCAGCAGAACCCACTAAAGACCCAGTTTAAGCATCTCCCAAAGAGCACAGCCATACCCAGGACTAAACAGGAGTAAACAAGACTGCTGGCCCTGGCACTTATTAGAATTGTAGTGACTTTACTGAGGATTGGACTCTTCTCAGTAGCTCTGGGAGATTGGACTGGACTGCAGAGGGTGTCTCTAATTGTGATATTTTGTCTCATTATAGGATGTATACTCCTGCCTCAGTCCCTAACCTCCTCCTGGTTGGGGCACTTACGCTAACAACTGTGGCAGAGAAACCCTGCCCCAAGAGCCTTGTTATGCTAGGACTTAGATTCTCTCCACTAACGGGATTACTGGAGGCTTCTGGACCATGGGAGGTTTCACAGTACGCACCTACATTCCAAAGATGTGTTATAGTCAGGCTTAGGTGTGCCACATTGGGGAAAGAAATACTGGACTGGCACCATTACAGCCCCTGCATATTTAGCAGATTATAAAATTTGTAGACAACACTAACCTGGACAGCAACAGCTCACATAATGGCCTTATGAGGATATCGCCCACTAGGAAATGATGTCCTATAATAGACATATAAGGGCATCAAAGGGGGGAATGATAAGGGAAACTCACATCTGTTACTTGGTGCATCAGGCACTGGAGACCCCCACCACTCACGGAAGACCCACAACAACATACTAACCTGTTTCCTGGCCCATCAACTAGTCTATTGCCTGGCATCAGCATAACACTAAATCTATTGCCTGATGCATCGACATAATATTAACCTATTGTGTGACACATCAACTAACCTACACCTGGTACCCCACCCCTTGGACCAACCCAACTTAATAAAAGTGGGAAAAATTGAGTAGACGATGCTCAGAATTTGGTGGTGAGGCCCCTCTGAGCCCACCGGTGAAATAAATTTTGATTTTCCACCTCTCCCTGTGCGGCTTGGTTTGTCCTCAGGACCACCTGCTGTAACACTTGCTGTAATGGTAGAATGGCACCCTGCAAGTGCTGGAAGAGGCAGGTAGCAGCCCCTGGATAACCTGTACAACCTGTACATAGAAGCCTTGAATCTTTGAGTTAGAAAGATTGGAATTCCTAGCTTATGTCAGGGTATGATTAACTCCAAGGATCCTCATCTTTTTTTTTTTTCTGAATGGAGGCAACTCCAAACAACCTGAACTGATTTGAAGGGAAGGAAACAGATTTGTGAAGTGTCATGACAATCATACCCATTTGTAAGTAAAGTACTCCAGGATGCTGAGACCCTGTTTCTACCCATGTATAGGGCTTTTTTTTTTCAGACCTATTGGCTTACGGGAACCATTTGCGGGTGGAAATATTATGGTGTAGTCGGGTTTAGGGGACCTGGTTTGGATTGAGCTCATATGCAAATCCCAAGGAATGGTGTGGGAGGAGTATGGGATTGGGAGATGTTGCTTCCTGTTTGAGAGAATTTGGCTCTTGTTTGTCCTGTTTAGATTAGGAGATGCTGATTCTCAATTGGGAATGTGGTATTCATTTGTGCTTCCCATTTATTTGGCAGTTGCATTTTGTGTTGGGAATTCCCTGTAATGTCTGTGTTTGTTTATAAGTTTTGTAGCAACATAGTAAAGTTCCATCTGAAAGTTTCTTGGGAAAACATTTTGGCTGGATGGTTAACTTATAGCTGCAAACATATGTCTAAGGAAAATGGTTTTATCATTGTTAGGTTTATTCTAGGTTGGAACTCCAAAAGTATGGATAGGGTGGAATGTGGTTAATGTAAAGTTGAGGTTTGTGAATCAATAGCCACAGGAGTCTGGAGAGTGCCCAGAGGTTGTAAAATCGAACAGACATCTTTAGATGCTGATTTTCCTATCCCCATGGTAAAGACAGAACTACCCTCCATCCCTTACCTCTACAGGATGATATTGAACCAGGGATTCCAGAAATTGTTTTTTCTTTCTTTTTTTTAAATATTGCAGTGGCTGTTCTGGCTGAGGTCCTCATTTCCTTCTGAGAAACCCTCTATAAAACCAAAGGCTTTCCCCCTCCCCCACTGTGGACACTTTTTTGCCTCCACCCATCTGCACAAAGATGCTGATAATAAGCAGAATTTTGCTACACATGAGGCTTTGTGTGTGTGTCTCTCAGCTCTGTACCTAACATTTGGTACCAAAACCCATGGGGGCTCACCAGGTGGACATGACCTCCAGGTCTCTAGCAGGCAAGGCTTGCAATTCGGGAAGCAGTAGGCAGCCGCAGTTTGTCCTGGACTATCTCCAAAATCCTGTCTTCCTCTCAGTCCCTGGGGCACTGGTAAGGTTTCCATGGATCTTTGACTAAATTGAGAAAGGTCAGTCTCCCCAGTTGACCAAGAGTCCCTTGGAGCCAAGTAACCTCCCCTGTCTCTGATGAGGTGGCTGGGACAAGTCCCAAGCCATGCAGGGGTCTCTAACTTGTCTCTGATCCTGTAGTGTAGGCAGAGCACTATGACTCAGACAAGGTAAGATAACTATCCATCCAGATCTTCCCAAACGAAGCTAAGAGATAGGCACCAGACTGGGATTGGGATCTTCCTTGCTGACCTCCAAAATCTACACCTTGAGATATCCTGTTTCTCATGAGAGGAGAGCTCACAAGCTCATTCTTGATTCCTGATCCCTCTCATTCTCATTTACTCATCTCGACTCAAAAAGTACTGACAGTAAGCTGGAGGACTTTCCGCCTCTGGGGCCCCTGTTGGACACAGGGATACCTGTTCCAACTCGTCACTCACGCTCATACCATCTCATGACTCCTGTGCCATTCTCTCATTCTAGAGACACCTAGAATTAAGTAGAATTGTCCACGTGTGACCCTTACTCTTTCCAAGAGCATGGGAAACTCTCAGTCTACTCCTCCTAAAACTATCCCTTTGTGGTGCCTCCTCTGAAGCCTTAAAACACTAGGTCTCACTGATGAAAACAAAACAAAAAAACTCATCTTTTACTGTAATACAGCTTGCCCATGACGTAAGTTAGATAATAACCCTCAGTGGCCTGAAAATGGAAAATGGAACTTTTGACTTTAACATACTACAAGATTTGCATATTTTTTGTCACTGCAATAGAAAATGGTCCAAAATACCTTATGTCTAAGCCTTCTTAACTCTCTGCTCAAGACTGTGTCACTGTCAGAATTGCAATCTGGCATAAATCTTTCTACTACACACTAGATCCCTTTCCCAACTTCCTACCTGAGCCCCTGAACCACCACAATTTCCAGATCCTGATCCCTCAGATCACAGTCCTCTCTCATATAGAACTCCTCCACCAATATCTGAATCCACTCCATCCCCCCTCCCTAGTCCCACAACTACATGCTCTCACTCTGCCCAAATCTTGGGACCTGCGGATTCTACCACACAAGACTTATACCCACTCAGGGAAGTGGCTGGGGTGGAAGGCATTGTACAGGTACACGTTCCCTTCTCCCTTTCTGATCTCTCCCAGACAGAGAAAAGACTAGGTTCCTTCTCATCTGTTCCTTATGCTTTTATCAAAGAATTTGGATATCTACCTCAACTGTATGAGCTTACCTGGCATGATCTCTACATAATTCTTTCCTCAACTTTATCTCTTGAGGAGGAGAGGGTCTGGCTCAATGCCCAGGCACATGGTGATTAAATTCATAGATGCATCCCCACCCCACCAGTGTGGACAACTGCCATTCCCAGAACTGACCTGTTGTTTGACCCGTTATCAAATAGGAACCCAAGAGGGAACAGAAGGATGGGCTAAGAGAGATCATATGATCACATGCCTGTTAGCCAGCCTGAAAAAGTCTGCCCACGAGGCAGTCAATTATGAAAAACTAAAAGAACTCACACAGGGACAGGATGAAAATCCAGCTCTCTTCCTGTCCAGGCTCACCAAAGCCTTACAAAAATATACAATCCTAGACCCTATCACCCCCTAGGGAATTTTACTTCTCAATGTGCATTTTATCTCCCAAGCCACACTGACATTAGACATAAACTTAAAAAAATTAGAGGATGGTCCTCCAACCCCACAAAGAGATCTGTTACAAAGCACCTTTAAGGTATTTAATAATAGGAATGAGGAGCAACAACTTCAAAAAAAGAGGGGCAACGCAAAATATCAGATGTGGGCAGCTGCCATCAACAGATTCCCGAAACGTCCTCAGTCAAACCAGGGAAAGGGGCAAGTGACATGTCGGGCCCGTGTTTTAAATGTAAACAAACAGGCCACTGGGCAAGACAATATCCTAATCCTCAACCACCCCTAGCACCTTGCCCCCTGTGTGGAATGAAGGACCACTGGAAGGTTGACTGCAGCTTAGCCCCTCGAGGCAGAGCCATACCCCTTCCTCCCACCAAACCAGGCAGTCCTGATCTCACACTACTGAAACTCTTAGGCCTGGCCACAGAAGACTGATAGTGCCTGGGATCGACAGCCCCAAAGCAAATCACCACGTCGATGTCCGGGTAACTCTGTTGGTGGCAGGGAAGCCAATTTTCTTTCTCATCGACATGGAAGCAACCTTATTGGCCCTGCCAGAATTCCACGGACCTACACATCTCTCCTCACTCTCTATTGTGGGAGTTGACAGCCTTGTCACCCATCCAATAATAACCTTCCTTTTGACCTGCTGTCTAGCCTCAAACACTTTACTCATTCATTTCTAGTTCTCCCTTGATGCCCATATTAGGAAGAGATATTCTCTCAAATTTAATGATATTATTTACCTACTTGTTGATCATGAGCCACAGGCAAACACCACCCTTCTTCTTCTCCTCACAGACTTCCCTCCATCACCTATACCTTTTTCTGAATCTGAGGTCAATCCCAAATTCTGAGATATTTCAAACCTGTCAATAGGCACTCACCCCTCCCTCATCCAAATACATTTAAAAGACCATTCTCAATTTCCTCGCCAAGCCCAATACCAAATTCCTTTACAAGGGTTTGAGGGATTGAAACCTATCATTACTCATCTTTCCTCCCAAGGCTTACCTCACCCTAGTAACTCCCCACATAACACCTCTATTCTACCAGTAAGAAAGCCAGATGGATCATATAACCTAGTGCAAGATCTAAAACTCATTAGCTAGACAATGAGACCCATCCACCCAATAGTCCCTAACCCTTACACTATCCTCTCTCTTATCCCTCCCTCCACCACTCACTGTACAATACTAGATTTAAAAGATGCCTTTTTTACTTTCCCACTACATCCTAACTCCCAAGACATATTCACATTCACATGGATAGACCCAGACTCCAAAAAGTCACAACAACTTACTTGGATAGTACTTCCCCAAGGATATAGTGATAGATCCCACCTCTTTGGATAGACACTAGTCTCTGACCTAACACAATTAAATCTTTCCCCATCTGTCCTCTTACAATACATAGATGATTTATTATTATGCAGTTCCTCTGAGACTATTTCTCACCAACATACTGTACAGCTCCTCAATTTCTTGGCAGAGAAAGACTAGAGTATCTCCCAAAATGGCATAAATTTCCCTATCTCAAATAACCTATCTAGGAATATCCCTCTCCCCCACAAAGAGAGAAATGATAGTAGATTGAAAAAAATCTTATTACCTCCCTACCTCTTACCACCAATAAGAGTAATCTACTCTCTTTTCTGGGACTAGCTGGATATTTACTTATTTGGGTCACTAATTTAAGCATCCTAGCTTGACCTTTATATCAAGCAACCAAAGGGGATCTCAATGAGCCACTGAATCCAACTATACATATTCGGTCCTCTTTTGAAGCCCTAAAAATGCCCTGACCTCTAGTTCCCAACCTTACCCAACCTTTCTAACTATAACTGATGAAAGACAGGGTATATCAGTGGGAATTTTAAAAGAGATTAATGGCCCAGACACATAGATAATAATGTACTTGTCCAAACAGCTGGATTTAACTATCAGGGACTGTCTAGCGAGCCTTAGCTGTGGCTGCTCTTGTCACAAAGGAGAGTAAGAAACTCACTTTTGGACAGCCCATCACTGTCTACTCCTCTCATTCTTTTGCCAATCTTCTCTCACACCAGGCCCTACAAACTCTGACATATTCTTGTGTTCAATAGTTTCATCTACTTTTCACAGAAACTCCACATATATCCCTGGGCAAAAGTTCTCCTTTAAAATTGGCCAATCTCTTACCTATTTCTCATGATCATTCCATGCATTCTTGCACAGAAATGCTTAATTATAAAATTCATTATTTCCCCAACATTTCTCAACAGCCCATACCTAATTCCACTTACATCTGGTTCACAGATGGTATTTCCTATCTATATGAGAAACAGAGGAG
This sequence comes from Cheirogaleus medius, assembly GCA_008086735.1. Lineage (NCBI taxonomy): Eukaryota > Metazoa > Chordata > Mammalia > Primates > Cheirogaleidae > Cheirogaleus > Cheirogaleus medius. The sequence continues at coordinate 19,461,203 of VBSM01002223.1, read as the reverse complement.
AACCAGGTACTCTATAGCATCTCAAGAGAATGTTGAAAGTGGGCCACTGCCCATAGGGATATCTTCTCAAAAACCTGAATTGGTGGCACTAATCAGGGCACTAACACTCTCAGAGAATGCAACAATTAACATTTATACAGATTCCAAATATGCCTTTCATGTCCTACACTCACTTGCCTCTATATGGGAGGAATGAGGCTTTCTCATTACAAAGGGCTCCCAAATAGTCATCGCACCTCTCATTCTTAAATTCTTACAAGTGGCTCACCTACTAAAGGCAGCGGTGGTAATACATAGCAAAGGACACCAACAGGGCCATGGCCCCATTACACTTGGCAATAACTTAGAAGATCAAGAGGCAAAAAGAGCAGCCTAGTGAAATCCTCCCACTCCTGCCAACCAAATGAGAGCTATCTCTCATGACTCCATTAACTTTTCCCCTGAAGAAAAACATTCCCTACTAGAAGCTGGAGCCACTCAATTTGGACCCTGGCTACTAAACAAAGGAAAATACATCGTCTGACAAGAACAAACATACACCATACTGAGAGACAGACATAATTCACTACATGTAGGATTTAAAAACCTACTCCACCTCCTAAAACCTCTTATCCACTTTCCACACCTATCTTCTCTTTTACAAGATAAAACCTGCAAATGTTCTATTTGTTACTTGGTCTCCCTTCAGGGAATAGCTAGGCTACCCTCTTTTCTTACTCATCAAACATGGTGTTATGTCCCTGGCCAAGATTGGCAGATCAACTTTACTCACATGCCACCTATCAAAAGAAACAGGTATCTTCTCACTATAGTTGACACATTTTCTGGATGGGTAGAGGCATTCCCTGCAACCTCAGAAAAGGCCTCAGAGGTCTCATATGTGGTTTTAGAACATATTATTCCCTGATTTGGACTCCTGACCTCAATTCAGTCAGATAATGGGCTGGCCTTTATCTCCCAGGTCACACAACCGGTAATGCAAACCCTAGGCATACACTGGGTCTTTCAAATCCCATATAGATTCCTGTCCTTGGGAAAGGTAGAAAAAATGAATTCCATCCTCAAGGCTGACAAACTAAACTCATCTCAGAAGTGAACGACCCATGGACTCCTATTATCAATAGCCCTCATGGGAATCCAGGTAATGTCAAGGGCCCCAGTTTCCTTAGCTGTAGAGGAATGATTAAGGTGTGGCTCATAAGATTATTATTTTATTGTATCATGCAATATTGCCATATTAAAGACAGAAATGATTTCAGGAGTTTTGCAGGGCTTTGCCCTGAAGGAATATATGAACTTGTTAGTTTGCATATCAAAGGCTGCCTTGCCTTGGGAGGGTATATCAAAGCTCTGATAGTGATGCATTCCAAGAGGCTTCTGATATCTCAAACTTGTGACACCTCCTTGTTCTTGAAAGACAAGGCAGGTACATGCATGGCACCACAGGATGGGAGAGAGAACAATGAGTGACCAGCCCAGAGACAAACACCTGTGGCTAAGAGAAAATTAGCATAAGAGCTAAGTTTCCTGCTTCCTCCTGACTATCTGTCTCAATCCACAATAACTATATAAAAGAAATATGGAGCCACTATATCTCTGTGTTACCCCTCTGTTAAATAATAGCTATCTCTTAGAACTTAGAAGTTAGTCCTTGAAAGATTTTGTAACTGTTTGTTCACATAGATAGAATACATTAGGAATTTTTAGAAGTCTTTTGAAAAAACTTTAAACTCAAACTGAACTACCTGTTATTATGTAAATCTGTTACTCCTGGAAACTGAACTACCTGCCAAGTAAATATGTTACTCCTGGAAATCAAATTACCTGTTTATGTAAATCTGTTACCCCTGGCAACCGGTAACTAATATCTGTGATTATAAAACCTATGCGAAAATCCGCTCATGGCCACACTACCAACGGGGATGTAGCATGGACCTCTGAGTACCCTTGCTGTTCTTAATTTCTTTATGTAAATCCATAAAATTATACCTTTGTCTCTGTGTATTCTTTTATTTCTGTTATTCTATTTCCTATTATTTTCTTATCCTTTGTGATGACCTCTACCTAAGGGACCTGATTTTTGTGGGGAGAGGTAGCTGAGCTCTCTGCAGCCTGTCCACATTCTGGCATAGCAGGCAGGATTATTTTTTCAGGATTTTGCGGAAGGATTTTTTTTCTGGGTCCTAAAGGTAAAAGGCTTCACTGGAGTGAAAAGGATCACCATACCATACCACAGGGGGCCAGAGATGGAAGCACCCAGAAGAAAGAGGTGAGACCTCCGGGGATTGGAAAGATTACTCAGGGTAACAAAGGAGGAAGGATTCTTTATTCTGAGTTAGACTCAGACATTTTTAGTGAGATGGAAAGTTCCATCCTAAAAAATAAAGCACAGTGAGAGATGCTGGGCCATTTTTCAGGAAGAAGGAAGTGTTTAGGACCTTCCATCTGCATCAGGCTGGGAAAAGAGAGAGCCAGTAAAGATAGCCATCAGCCCTGAACACGAGTCAGTAGAAAAAATGGAGAGGCAAAAAGATTCTAAAGGTGAACTTTTGCTCAAAGTAATAGCTAGACTTAGCCCGTTTGAACTCACATATGGCCACCCCTTTACATTAACTCTGTTCCCACACACTTAGAAACTATAGTTTCCCCCTTGGAAACTATATACCTACCCTGGGGTTGGCTAGACAGCTACTTTGAAACTTTTCTAATGATACTCTACCAGAATCACAGAACTCTACTTCACATAATCTGACCATACATACAGCCTGGACATTGGGTTTTCTTAAGAACCCCAAATCCAAAACCACCACAACCAAAATGGAGGAGGGATACATCTTGTTCTGTTGACTACAACAACAGCAGCAAAACTCCAAGGCCTCTCAACCTGGATCCACATTTCCCATCTTAAACCCTACAATGAGGGAGTTATTACCTCTACACTTTCTGTTTTTACAAGTCTACTGTAACTGAGTAGACTTGTAAAGTCTATCTAGCTTTACAAGTTTATAAATGAGTCCATCTGGCTCACTCACATAACAGAAGAATCGGTCTCATATTTCCAAGCAGATGAGTAATTTCCCCCAAAATATGCAGCATTTCCCTTCACTCCATGCCTAAATAATAAGAGCTCTGTCCAAAATCCCCAACTTCTTGAAACATCTTCCCCTTCAATTTCTCTGGGACACATACTTACAGGGGGATTTTGACTTCCATTGGGAGGAAATACATCATGCTCTAGACCCTGATCAACTAATTAGTCTCCCCTTCAATTACACTCAACCCTATGACTTCTCTCCCCACCAAGCATAAGATGGCTATCTTAACTTCTCTGACACTTTACTTATTTCTCTCTAATTTTCTCCACCAAAACCATGTGGTATAATAACACATTCTTTCTCATCTCCCATGGAATAGGTCAAAAAATATTCCAGACCTAGAATTCCTCTTGCTGGTTTATTACCAACAACCCATCCTTTCTTGGGATGAACCGTATCTTCAGGCCATATCAGCTCATATATCCACAGTGTCTCAAACAAAGCCATTTAGGGGTATCCCACAGTTTACTCCATCCATATCCATGCCCCTTTGTCTATTGATCCCAATGACTCCTTTTGTTCTTCCCCTCCAGCACCACCCTTTACACTAATTTCTACCATCCATAATGGCAACAGGAGACTCTTTTGATTGCACACCCCCCGCCTATGTCATTGCCATCTACATCGCTGTCTTCTATGATCCCACTTCCCCAGTTTATTCATGCCCTGATGGAGGAAAAGCTGTTTGCTACTTTCTTAATCACAGATCATCTAAAGGAATATGTAATGCTTCAGATGTCTATGCAGGCCCAAATGCTATAAACTATACTATATCCTTTCCCCAGTCCTCTCATAATATGTGAAATATTTTCCTCCAAGCATACTTTTATCACCAGTGGGAGTCACTCATCCAAAATAACATGAAGGAAGACATACACCACAGCTCTTACCCACATTGCAACCGTGCACATCCTTTAAGTCCTCATTTTGTGTCATGGCTAAATCATTCATCCCTCTTAAGGTACACTACTAAACCTGGCTTACTGTGTCTCCCATCAGGTCTCATGTTCTGGGGGGCACAGAAAATAAAGGAATTGCTCTAAAATGTATGAATCCCATAAAAACTAGAGGTATTTGATCTTTAAGATATGTTTTACTGCTGGATAAAGATGTGTCCATCCTCCTCCAAAAATCAGTAACATCTACAATCCCCACTCACCAACACTGCCAGAGGAGAGCCTCATACTGGTGGGAGTTATGCCACTCTTGAGTCTAGCAGGATTGGCAGGAGGAATTACAAACAATGCAATCACAGCCAAAAATATCACTACTACTATGGCTGTGGTGGCCCAGGATAGATGTGAGAACTTTAAACTCCTATCAGCTTCCCTTTGTTTATTAGCTGTCATGGTAATAGATAATAAAAGAGCACTAGATTACTTGTTAGCTTCAGAAGGAGAAGGCCGTGAGATCACAAACACCTCATGCTGTTTCTATGTAAACACCACAGGACAGGTAGATGAAAGGACATAGCTGATTCTGGAAAATGCAGAGTGGCTAAATAATTCTCTGAAAAGGACATAGACTCAATTTGGAACTCCCTACAATCTGTCCTCCCAAAAATGACCTGGCTCTTACCTTTCATAGGACCCCTAGTAATGCTTCTAGCTCTCCTCTTTGGCACTTTTCTGTTACAACTTTTTCTATATTTTCTTAAAAACAGAATTCAAGCCATCACTCACAAATCAATCAGAGAGATCTTCATGATGGAACAAGCACTTCCACACCTGCAACTCAATACATGATCCTGACAACATCCTTTACCAGCAGGACATCATCAGAAAGACAACGATGTGTACTTCCCAATTTTTTAATTTTTAATTTTTTTTACCCATACCTTACCTTTATTTTTTACCCATACTTTTCCTTATATGTATATAATAAAATGGGTGGGATGTTAGGTTTGTTCCAGGTAGGAACTTGGGAAGTATGGATAGGGTGGAATGTGGTTAATGGAAAATAATAAAAGCTGGTTCAGGGATCAGAGATCCACCATGCTTTCTGTGCTCCCCATGGCCTGTGCAGGTGATAATGTGGCCTGTGTATGATCTTGGGAGAGCCTCAGTCCATTGTTATTTGGGAGAAGGTTGGTTAACCTGAGCTCCAGTCTGCTGAGAGGGTGCTGCCACTTTGAGGGCCAGGGGAGGTCACAAGTGAAAGTCTTCAGTTACATGCTCAGTAAATTATAACTCAGGAGGGAATGATCTCTTCCTCTAAGACCAGGCAGAAAATTCAATTTGGCCAGGGGATGTTCCATAATCAGAAGGGGACAAATCTTATATACTTGGTGTGCTTTTTGTAAAAAGAAAGGGCATTAGAAAGAATCTTGCCCCAAAGATACAAAGGCATCCATATTGTAAGAAAACCTCAGGAGATAATTTTTGTTGCTGTTGTTGTTTTCTAAGTCTAGAACTAAGAGGGTGAAGGAGAGGCAGGAGATCCCTGCCTCTAAATATCTCCACAGGAGCCCTGAGAAAAAATTGAGAGTGGGGATTCAACTGGTGCCAAACCATGTGACAGAAGTGGTCCAGTGGGGGATCTTTTTCCCTCTGGGACAAAACCCCAGCCTGGTGTGGTCCCCAGCATAAGCTGCTCCCAACACTCAGCAAGCCAGGCAGAGATCTTTGGCGTAGGGGCAAGACAGCGGTGAGGCACCTATAGACAAGCTGTACCTGAAGAACTTGAAATGACAGAATACTGGGCCTGGAGTGTCTTTGCAGTTCTGTTAGACTCTGTTAGAAGTTTTTGAAAGGGCTCTCCTGGTCTGTTCTATGAAAGCTTAGCAGTGCATTTGTGAACTTGCAATCAAAGAGATTTGTAAACTTATTGTAACTTATCTGGGGTTCATAGGAATGGTGTCTGGATCCTAGACTTAAGATTGATGGTAAAGCCCTTGTATGAGGCCCTTAAGGGAACAGCCTATTACAGCCCCACTCTGGGTTTTTCTGACATGTAAGTAATATGAAAAATAAGGAGTGAGCCTTAGACTCTTGGTATAGATTCTGAGAGGCATACCAATGTCTGTGGCATACTTCTCAAAGCCACTGACCAATAGTGTAAGAAAATGGCCTCCTTGATAAACTTCTATTAAAGACTATGTCTACTCTCAATCCTGCCACACTTTTGTCTTTATGATGCATTTGTTTAGAGATTCTGGAGATTGTATTCTAGCGGGATGGATCTATCAGATTAGCCTATGCTAGAACAGGATTGGGATTTTCTCACTGATGGAACAGCATTATGGACAGCGAGAGACTGGCTATGCAGTGATCACAGAAGTGGCCCTGACCTGGGACTTCAGCCTGGAAAGCTGAGTTTCAGTTATCAAGAAGAAAAAGGTAAACATCTAAATATGCTTTTATGATTATATATGCTCATAGTGTAATTTGAAAGAAAAGGTGTCTCCTAACAAGAGGAGATAGGAATATTAATTGTGTCACTGAAACAAGGGCCTTGATATAGGCCATGGCTGAGCCCAAACAAGTACCAAACATGGCAAATAAAAATAAAATAAAAGGCCACTGACAGAGCTGCCAAGAAGGTCACTGGAGGTAATTTGTTCTATGGGCCTTGCTATATTGGCTAGATTTAGAACCCCCTCTAATGCTAAAGATGGACTCTACCATTTGGGATGGCAGAGCTGGGTGGACACAGAGTTCTCATGGACTTGTTTGGCCTCTTCTCCTACTTGAAGCTTTGTTTTAGCCTCTTTAGAGGCACCTACATACATTAGGGTTATGATGCCTTAATGGATTTGGAGAATCTTATTGGTGGAAAACCCCATTTACAATGGATTGTTCTTGTGCTTGCCCTATTGGATTTGGGAAGATCTTGTGTGCAATAAACTGTTTATATGTTTGAGGTGGTCCAAGGACAGAAGAGACACCTACTTCACAAGGAGCCCATCATGTAGGGGGCCCAACCTTTTCAATGATTGACAGTTTTCCTGGGTATTGACAGATATCATTTCAGGCTGTCAAGGGTGAGAGCATCTAATGCTCCAAAATGGGCTCCTACCACGAGCTGCTGGCCTAGAAGAGGGCCTTTGTTTAGTTCCTGTGAATGGATGCCAACACAGAACAGGTACAGACTCAGGGGATAACAGGATGACAGGATGACATCAACAGTCAAGGGAAAAAAGCCAAGCAGGCAGAAAATGGCACACTGGTGATGGACACTGTGGACAGACAGCTGTGCTCATAGCTCAAGAGCTCCTCCTCTTACAGTGAGGATGTCAACAAGCACCACAGCAACATGGCTGAGCTACAGAAATCTGAGGACAAAAATGAAGGGACCTGGGAACTAATGGAGACAGAGGAGGTTCAGTCAGACCCATGGTAGACAGGACCCAGGAACCCAGGGTATTTAACAAGATAACTACTCCATGGCAGTGTTGCTTCCTGCGGTCTGCACCTGGACCTACTCACAATGTTATGTGGTTACCCACGGACTTTGAGTGGAGCCTAAGTGGGAAACTGGTGAGCCTTTTCTACAGAGTGGACTCAATGACTCCACAGGTCTTCAAGATGTTCGTAGGCTCCCCTCCTCCATACAAAGAGATAATGGACATGCTTTTGAATCAGAGATAACCCAGCAAGTCAGAAAAGTTGAATAGGGTATTGTTCTTTGTCCCACTCTGAATAAGAATATCCCTCACAAGCAGTCTTAACTTAAGCTCCTAAGAAATAGTTTATTAGGGATGCTTCCTAGTACCTTGAGGTAAGTATGGTAATATAACCATAAGTAAAAAGCAGGGTACACCAACATGCCTAATGAGTGGGTCAGGTATTAACCACTATGTATGAGATTGCCTCTCTCAGGTCTTTGCCCTAGTTGGGAAAGAAGCAGTGGAAAAGACCCTATGAAGTGCCTGTAACAACACACACCTTATTGTAATCATCAGAAATGAAAACCTTGGGTCCGTCATACCAGAGTAAAGCAGTGCCCCATAAAAGAAGATGATCCATGCCCCCCTGTGCAGGGTCCAGCATTTAGGCAATAAAAGGTAACTTTTTCAGGAAAGGAAAAAATAATTTTTTCCTAACCTTTGATTATTTATTTTGTGTATAGGAGAGAAAATTTCTTAGTGAGAATTTCCCCAGGCTATCACCTCTTCTGTTGATCTATATTTGTCATCCTAAACCCTGTTTGGTGCTGTATATGATTTCTGAATTCAAAGAAGCCAGTATCTCATTACCTACAGAGTACAACTAATAGCTCTGCACTCAAAGGCCATCTCTTTCTAGCCCAGCCCTGTATTAGACATTGTGTACAAGGTGATAGTCCACGTTGCCTTGTCAATCCTCACTGTTGTAATTGTTACTGATAACATTTTTTTGCGTGGTAATCTGTTGTTATAAATATAATGACAAAGTTTTGTAATGACATATGTGAGTATAAACCTTCCACCTAAAATTTCACCCCCATTTCAGCAGGAAGTAGCTACATGACTATGTCACCCCTCCTTCTATAGATACTGAAGGGAAAAATTGAGAGCAAGGAATATGTAACAGAGTAAATGGCCTCAAAAAATGACTATTTTCTATTTCTTTCAAATACCCTCCACTCCTTTTTGAGAACTAAAACCTGCATCCCTACCTCAGGCCAGTGGTAAGGAGGGGCAGGGTATTTTGTTATTTGTGCTAAGGCATATGGCCCAGTCCAGACCTGGTAAAGGGAGGTCCTGGGTAAAGTTTGTGAGATTGTCTTCAGTGGAGATGGGATGATCAGAATCATCACCTATAGTTGAACAGTAATTGCCTGAAGATGAGAACCCATCCTTTAAAAGCTCTGTATTTCTGATTATAAGGATGATGGCATTTCATACAGGAGTCTGTATCTTCCTCCTTTTGCTGGCAAAGTAATAATATGTCTCTTTCCTTCCTCATCAAACCAAAATTTGTCCTTCTGATTCAGCCTTGTGTACAAGTGGCCAAGCTTTAGGTAACATCATGTAGCCTGTGTCCATCTCTTACATCACTGCATGGAGTGCTGGTGATAGGTTATACTATACCTTATTTTTAAAATTTTTTCTGAGTTTTCTCCAACAGTGCATAACATAAGTGTATTACTCACTAGCCTTCAACAGATTAAAATCTGGGGTATAATGATTTATAACCAGGTCATTGTAAGCAGGGGCTGACTTAAACATCTCTATAAACATATATTTCTACTCTGCACACCTGCTGCCATAGATTTTTGTCTTCACAATGGGTAATGTGATTTCATGATGTGAGTTTTTACAGAATGCATGGTTCCAAAGAATACACAATAGGTTCTGTAGAATGAAGAGAACTAAATTATAACAGGATGTTCTCTATGTTTTGAAGGCACAGTTGATTATACATCACTCAAAGAATACATCCCTGAACCAAAAAACTATTGCCCTGAAAGCAGAAATAAGATTTATGTTCCTTGCCACTGATATTTCTCAGTTTGGTTTTTAAAGTACACAGTCATGTGGACCAAGAAAGGCTGTAGCAGATCCTACAGATATACTGGTACTAACTGTCTAAAATTGGAGATTTCTGAGATATGTGATACACAGGCATACACATTTAAACTAGTGTTTATCGTAACTCAAAATTACATTTCAGGAATGGAGAATATGAGGGGGAAGAAGAAAAAGAATGAGTCCCTGGAACCAGAAGCATGTTCACCTGCGTTTGGAATCAAACATGGTATGAAAAGCTCCTTTACTTTTCATTCCTTACATGGTGATTCATTTCTGGAGGCCGAGGCTTTTTGATTATATCTTTGTATATTTTATTTTATTAATACAAAGATAATGCCTTTTAATAAAATTTTTCTTTTCAAATAATTTTAGATTTATAGAAAGGTGCACAGATAGTACAGAAAGTATGGTATAACAGATAGTTATCTAGAAGGTTAACATCTTACATAACCATAGTATATTTGTGGAACCTAAGAAATTGACCATGTTACTTAGCCATTAACTGAAATACAGTTTATCCTCAAAATTTGCCACATTTACTAATAGTTGCATTTGTCTATTCCAGAATCTAATGCAGGAGACCACATTACATTACTGTTAGGTGTGTTACTTATTTGTTGCTGCAAAATAAATGACCACATAGCTCACTGTCTAAAACCACACATACTCATTACTCACAGTTTCCCTAGATCAGGACTCCAGGTATCGATAATGGGTGAGGGTGATTTCTCAACTGGAGGATGAGCTGGGGATGGATCCACATCCAAGTTCAAGAGAGTATTGTTAGGATCAAATTCCCTGCTGGGGTCAAAGAGATTTCACTGGTGAAATATTCCAATACTTTAAAGAATTAATCCCAATATATTACAAATGCTTCAAAAAATAACAGCAATGAAGGAGAAGAGGAAAATTTCTATTTTAGACAATGAGTAACTTTACCCTGATACCATAACAGAAAAAACATTTCAGGAAAGATAAGTTAATCCAATTTTGCCTTATTAACATAGAAGCAAAAATCTTCAAGGACATACAAATCAGCAACATGTCAAAAGGATCATACAGTATGACCGAAAGTATTTCTCAGAAATACTTTGTGAAATTTGGTTCGACATACAAAAATAATTAGTGGTATCATTATGTTAAATAATTGTAATGGCAGCTCTTCATTCCTGAGCTCCCTAGCGAAGGAACAATTACTCAAAACACAGCGTTAAGAAGGTGAGAGGCCAAAGTCTGAAGGAGAAAATGCCCTCCTCACCTAAGTTCCTCCCCTTATTTATTTCCAAGGACACATGCAAAAGGTCAGGGCCATTTACCAATTTAACAACTTTCATACAAGTCAGCTGTTTTCAGCTGACCTTTACACACAGCAAACACGCAGCTTTGGGCAGATGTTTTCACCTGACCCATCATTCACCCTGCTGACGTTCTTTCCATCCATCCATCCTTTCTTCTAGGCCCAGCCTCCACATAGCCCCCTTTTTGTTTATTTAAAATTAGAGATGGAATGTGAGTAGGAGAAAGAGATATGTAAACTTCAGCCAATGTCTTTTCATGTTTGGCACTGAGAGGTCATCAACTGGCAGATCTGTCCTAGAAAGTAAAAAAGACAGAAAGTTACAAGACCAAGCATGACCGGTTGATAATATAGATATTTTTGGGTGGTCATGGGAATGCACCATGTGGTATTATGTAAGTTGGTAACACACACAGGAGCATTTAGAGGAATGATAAACTACTGACTGTGTGTTAAGTGAGTCTGTTCCATTTCTCTGCCAGGAAGGTGGAGGCAACCAGACTACTCTAGTCCATGTCGAGTCATTGGTAGACTGAGGGATCTCTGAGTTCCATTGTGTTAGGGGTTTAAACACAGGTGGGTTTAAGACATGATCCCAGTAAACTGTGGCTGTACTGCCTGGGAGAAATAAAAGGAGAAAAAGGCTACAAAGCAGCCCTCAGGGCACCTGACTCCTATTATAGGCAACAATAGCCAAATACACCAGAAAAGTGTTCCTCTGTGTAGGTGGAGCCCCTAATTGTGTTATCATAGCTGACAACTGTGTCTCTAGTTGTTTCAGTTGACCCCAGGAGATCCTGGGCGCCATCACCCGTGATGTGTTATGTGTCCGTCATGGTGGGACCCCTGTTGGCAACGGCTAGAGGGAGATATGTTTCATTTGTGAAATCCAGCTCAAGATATATGCAAACTTGTCCGAAAAGGAACCACTTGGGACCTGCAGATGTTTGAAAACAAATATATCCTCTTCCCCATGTTAACACCCCAAAAGGTCCATCCCAGGGTCCTGCAGAATCCCATCAACATACCCACACTTTCTGTCGGGGTTCAGGTTTGGATCTGGAAAGGGTGGTGTAATGATGAAGGACCACAGTGGAGGGTGGCTGAAGATGGGACAAAGTTAAAAAATTAAGAATGAGGCAAATACATTTCATTTAACCAAAATGTTTGTACCCTCATAATATCCTCAATTTTTAAAACAAAGTCTTAAAAGAAGAAAAAAAGGTGAGCATATAATGCTTTTGCTACTTTTTGTTGTGGAGAGGCTAGGTACTTCCCCTTTTGTTTTTCCAAATATTTTTTTAAAGTTTGTTGGTCCACTCAACAACTGCCTGTCCCATAGAGTTATGTGGAGTGCCAGTGATGTGTCAATGTGTGGAATGTTCCAGTCCAGTAAAGTAGTATGGACAGTAACTGTGGTGTAACAGGGTCTGTTATCAGTCTATACAGTACGAGGAAGCCCTAGATAAATGAAGGAGTTTAACAAATGAGTGATAACAAAAGCACTAGCAGGCAGGGAAATGAATACCATCCACTTGCCAGAGTGAATTAGGAGTTAAACCTTGAGGGTTAATCCCAGGTGACAAAGGCACACCTTGTATAGCCTAAAAAGCTGAGCAGGCACTATTATGTGAGGAGCCTGTTTCTGGGTAATAAACTTTTTAGTAAGCATTTGAGAGTTTTGGTGAAAGAACTGATGGGATGTTATAGCATTTTTAAAGACATTAGTGGAATATAAATGAGATGAGCAATGGAATTATTTCCTTCTGTCAGAGGTCCAGGCAAAAGGGTATGAGCATGAATATAATAAAGAGGATGTGTTGCTGGATATCTAATAAGTGCTATAGAACAAGAAATTTTTGACACTTTATTAGGTATATCCTTAATGATGGCATTTTCAATATGGAGAATGGAATAGAATACATGATGGGAGTCAGTGATGATGTTTAGGGGTTCTAATGGAAATGTTTTTAAAGCTAATATAAGCACCCCTAATTCTGCTTGTTGAGTGGAGGAAAAACCAGAGGTGGATGAATATTTCCAATTACTATCTTTCCATGCAATTGCTGCTTTAGATGATCATTTTTAGCCATTTATGAACACTGTCCAGGTGGTGGGAAGAGTTGTAGGGGAGACTTTTGTATCAGTTCTACAGGAAGTGAAAAGATAGTGGAGAGAACCTTGTTGGAGGGGTAATGGAAGGAAAGAGAACCTACATAACTTGCAAGGGCTAATTGCTAAATTAAAGAATTACGTAAAATTGCTTCAAAGCAGTTTTTAGGAATAGGGAGATATACAGTGCACAGATCTAATCCAAGCAATTGTTGTATATGACAGTGTCCTTTAACAATTAAAGAGGCAAAGAGATCTAGAAGGGGAGAAAAGGTTTTGTGGGGAGTGTGAGGTAAAAATAACCAATCCCAAGGAGGGATGTGAGGTGTTAATTGGCCTATAAGAGCAGTTGGAGATAGGGGGGTGTTGAAGAGAAATAAAAGAACTGATTTGTTTGGGTCCATACATCACAGTTGACAGTGATTAAGGGCTTTGTTAATAGTATGGGATTCCTGTAATGCCAGAGATGTTAGTGAAGGAGGTTAAGATGGATCTGGGTCACCATTTATTAGTAAGATGATGTATTTGTTGGTTAATAATTCCTAAAGTGGACATAACAATTCACATGCCCCAGAAGTTGTTGTAATGAATGTAGTGTCAGAGTAGAAGGCAAGCAGATTGCTATTTGTTGGGGTCATAGTGAATGCAAAAAAAGTAGATAACCAAGATAGTACGAGGGTTGGGTAAGCTGTATATTGTCTGGGGCAATTTGCTGCCCATGGATGGCAGTATATGTTTGTACATGGGCAAACAATGATAATAATTCTGCTTGAGAAGGAGCTGCTAATAATACATCATCCATATAGTGATAGATAATAGCAGATGAGAATTAGCCCTGAGAAGGGAGTAGGGCTTGATGAACATAATATTGACAAATAGTGGGACTCTTTAACATTCCTTGTGGAACTACTTTCCAACTACTTTCGACCCAATGGTCATTATTATAAGTGGGAATGGAAATTGCAAATCTTTCCCGGTTTTGTTTCTTTAGAGTAATTGTGAAAAAACAAAATCAATTACAACCAAAGGCCACTCTCTTGTAATTAATGACATCTGGGGTAGACCAGGTTTTGGAGGTCCCATCGGGACCATAATAGAATTAAGAGCTCTTAGGTCCTGTAGTAAACACCACTTATTTTTCTTTTTAGGTCTGATCAGGGAAGGTTGTATAGGTCCCGCTTTAAGTTGGTCCCAGAAAAGAGATTTTACATGTTTTAATTCATCCTGCTTAATGAGCCACTGCTTTATCCAAATAGGTGAATTAGTAGTCCATTGTAAAGGTGTGAGTTATATTGGATTTATCTCAGCAGTTACCCTTATTGAAAAGACTGGGTAGTTAGAAGAAGATTCTATTGTTCTAGCAAATCTCATCCCCATAAAGATTGGCCTTCTCATAGGCAATGTTGAGAAGTGGATGGTTTAACAAGGGGAGAAATAGAGATCCCCTTTGAGAGGGAAGGAAAGAGGAGGAGGTAGCTGCTCCTCCTGCTGAACCACAGAAGGTGATGGTGGAGAGATTGGCTCAGAATTCAGGAATTTTATGGCAGGGGAAACTTGCTCCTTCTTGGCAGAGGATGCTGGTGGAGCAGACAGTGGAGGAAGAGGAGGAGGAGAGGGTTCCAATAGATTAGAACCAGTAGGAACATGTAAGGGAGTCAGTGCTGTTCACACCAGGCTCCATGTAGTCAACATGGCAAGGGACACACCCTTCCTAAGATTCTTCTTAAAAACCTTTCCTACTTATTCCCAGAGTTCTAAATCTAATGTGGACTCATCTGGGAACCTGGGGCATTGTTGCCTAACTGCACATAAGAGATGTTGTAAGGATTTTGGTCCAACAGAACACCGAGCAGCTTTAAGAGCTGCTGCAAAGTGAGCAGATAGATTTGCTCTTGCCTCAGGTTGAAAATCCCCTTCTGAAACCATATGCCTCGGTCCCTTTCCCAAAGTAGTGGGCAGAACTGTACCTTACCAGGATGATTCCACTTGTAGTCCAAATGATGAAAATGCTCCCTGGATGCGTGGATTCCTGAATCACATCGGGGTCACCATTGTAGCGGCAGCTTTTTGCTCTTGAGTTCAGTAGCAAAGGAATAATTACTCAAAACACATACTGTTTAGAGAGAAGGGGAGAGATCAAAGATGGAAAGAAAAAATGGCCTCCTCAACTAGTTGGGCCACGTATTTATTTCCAAGGACACCTGAAAAATGTCCAGGCCATTTGCTAATGTCTTTAACAACTTCCATACAGGTCAGCTGTTTTCAGCTAACTTTTGCATACAGCAAACAAGCAGGTTTAGGATGGCATTTTCACCTGACCCTTCATTCATGCTGCTCAGGTTCTTTCCATCCATCCATGCATTCTTCTAGGCCAACCCCCCACATATAATAAGAAAAAAAATACATGATCATCTCAAAAGTGCACAAGAAGCACTTGAAAAAATCCCAAACACATTTTCATAAATCATGCAGCAAATTATGCTAATAGAATTGTCTTCACTTTAATGGAAATCTACTAACAATTCAATATTAATATTGTCAAGACCTTTATGAAAGTTTCAATACTTTCCAAGATTCAAAACAAGAGAAAAATGTCCACTCTTCCTACTTCCATTTAATCTTTTACTCAAGGATGTAGTCAGAGCAATTTGTCTAGAAAAATGAACATAAGGCATCAGGATTAAAAGAAAGTCAATCTCTATTTCCAAATGACATGATTTTCTGCAGAGAAAATCCTAAGTGCTCTAACAAAATTGGTTTAGAAATAAAGATCAGTTCAACAAACTTGCAGTACAGAAGAATAATAGACAAAAAAACTTGTTTCTATATACTAGCAATTAATATAAAACCTAAACTCTGAATAAAACATTCCATTTAAAATTGCATGAAAAATAAAAATACTTAAGAAAAAATTTAACAAAATAGGTATAAAATATGTACATTGAAAACTAAATATAAGATCACATTGTCTGCAAAAAGTGATAGTTTGACCTCCTATTTGCTTATTTGGATACCCTTAGTTTCTTTCTCTTTCCTGATTGATCTAGAAAAAACTCCGAGAATTGATAACTAAATTCAGCAAAGGCTCAGGTTACAAAATCAATAGATTAATACACAAATCAATAGCATTCCTATACACAAATATTTGTCAAGCTCATAGTCAAATCAAAGTCAATATCATTCACAATTGTTACAAACAAAATAAAATACCTATGAATATAGTTAACTAAGGAGTTGAAATATCTCTAAAAAAGAACTATGAAACACTGAGGAAGAAAATCACAGAGGATACAAACAAGTGGAAACATATCATACCAATGGATCAGTAGAATCAATATTGTTAAAATATCCATACTGTACAAAGTGATTTACAGATTGACTGAAATCCTTATAAAAATACCAACATCATATTTCACAGATCTAGCACATATAATTCTATACTTTGATTTGAACTATAAAAGTACCTGAATAGTAAAAGAAATCTTAAACAAAACAAACAAAGGCATCACATTATCAGATTTCAAATTATACTACAGGCTAACTAAATCAGGATGACATTGGAACAAAAATAGAGACATAATCCAATGGAACAGGACTTAAAACCCAGATATCCAACTACCTTCATGTAGCCAACTAAACTTTGACAAAGCAGACAACAATAAAACTGAGGATAGAAATCTGTATTCCATAAATGGTGCTGGGAACATTGGATAGTCACATGCAGAAGAGAGAAAAAAGATCCATATCTCTCACCACCCACAAAAATTAATTCAAGATGGATAAAGGACTTAAATGTAGGGCATGAACCCATAAGAATTCTAGAAGAAAATGTGGGAAAAGCTTTTCAAGATATCAACCTAGGCAAAGAATTTGTGAAGAAGGCCCCGGAGGCAATCACAGCAATGACAAAAATAAATAGATGGTACTTGATTAAATTAAGAAGTGTGCACAACCAAGGAAGTGATTAGCAGAGCATATGGACAACCTAGTGAATGGGAGAAAATATTCACAGGTTATACATATTATAAGGAGCCAAAAAGCAGAATCTACAAAGAAGGGAAGGAAATCTCTGTAGTAGTCACTCTGGAGCCGCGTAGTTTGTGGTCATAAATATTCTTAGGTTTATACATAGATAATATCACCTTTATGAAACATAGGGGTAGTTTCTGGGATATCTTCCAGGTTCTACACTCCAGTGGAATGGCTGACCCACCCAGACCAGTGGCCCACACCAAGGAACTGACTCACCTGTTCTTGTCACCCACACCAAAGAACCTAGTTAGCAAAGAACAGTAGACACAGAAGCCAGTATACTGTGAGAAGGATCAAAGCTGAGGAAGTAGAGAAAACAAGTGTCAACTTATTTTCAACAAAGAGCGTCACAACTTGAGAAAGTAGCAGGGTCAAGGGTGAATTTTATATTCAGAAGGCAGAGGCTTGAAAATGTTTATAGTCTGGGGACATGAGACTAAGGGAAAGGAAGAGGTTGAAGACATTAGACAAGGAGAATAATTTGGGGAGATGGGAGGGAGATGGATTAAGGAAGAGAAATCAGGGGTTGGTCTTATACAAGAGGAAGACACCTCATCCTCTGGGATTGGTGGAAAGTAATAAGTATGGGTATACCAGCAAACAGAGTTGAGATGCAATAAATGGTAGGTTAATGGTGTCACTCCTAATCATGTGTTTTATCTTTACCCATCAAGATGTGGTGAAATTTTTTACTGTTCATTAAAGATTTGTAAGATTCATTAGGTTTTTAAGTTTTATAATGTGTTTTCTTAGTTTTAGGCTCCTTGCTCTTATTTTGTTTGTTCCACAAGTATAAGGGAGGCCTCCATAATGGTAGTGTCCTGCCCATGTTATGGCTTTGTCTCCATTATCATGGACTTTCCTAACTGATAAAAGTAATAACAAAGCTAAAATAGATTACAAATGACTCTAAGACCTGTGGAAGCAAAGCACAGAGCATGATGCTGGGGTCTGAGTAGGGTCTTCAAATTTAGAGATTTCCTTGAGTAGGCGAGATTTGACCAGACGATTAGAAAGCACCTGAACAGAGGGCGAGTGGCTGGGCTCTGGTGTGGTGGAGCTGAGAGGAAGCACCCAGGCAGAGGGAAGAAGATCAACAATTGTCTGAGGGCAGTATAGAGCATGATGCATTTTCCAAATGAGGCCAAGGCTTTGAGGAAAAGATGCAGAGAGAAAAGCAAAGAGAGTTGATTAAGGGAGGGAGATATAGGCAGATCATTATGATGACTGTCAGCCATATTCACACTTGGATTTTATCATGAGTACAGTGGGTGGTCAGCACAGAGTTTTTAGCTGTATGTAGAGAGGGGTAATGTGATTAGATTTGCTTCTTAAGAAAAGATTCCTTTTATAGCTGTGTGCAGAATTATTGAAGGAAAGGTGGAAGGAGAAGCAGGGAGACCTGCTGGAGACTCTGAAGTTGTCCCCGTGAGAGAAGGTAAAGTTTGTATGAGAGTGGAGGACTTACTTCAGATCTACCTTGAGGTAGAATCAACCAGGCTTGGATGTGGGCATAAGATAGGGAGAGCTATCATGGAGGACTCTAAGGGCTCTGGCTCTGAGTTCAACTGATCTTGAACTAGATAGTATCTTGAGATGCCACCACAGTATTGTAGTGTGGTATCCTTGGCTTAGAATCTGCTTATGAATCTATTTCTTGATTCAATTTAATTTTCCACTTAAATTATTATATCTTAAGAAGGAAAAATTAATTTTTTTTCAGAATAAAAAAAATAAAAATAACCTGGTCACCAAAGAAAATAATTTCTACAGTACTATGGTTCTGCAAGAAACCCAGCCAATTAGCAGACTCAATTTCCAACACTACACTGTCTTTAAAATCTCTGTTTTGTAAATTCTCAAGGAAGTTAATTTGAGATATTTCCCCCATCTCCCCACTTACCTCTATGTAGATTAAACTCTGTGCTGCAAATCCTGCTATCTCAGTGTATGTGATTGCTATTGGGCAGCAGGCAAATGAACCTGATTGGGTGGCTACAATTTGGGGGCTTATCCAAGATTGTCCTAATAGGCACATGCCCATGGATCAGCACCCTCTTACCTGTGGAGTGGACTTAGAGACATGCCTTAGTGGCTGCTCAATTATCTTGCCCTGAGGGCCTTCTCTGGCTCCATCTGTACTGGTGGGACATTGCCAATACATGGTGTTTGGACCTGTTTATAGTAGAGAAATGGTTTCTGGAATTTGAGTACTTTATGGTGGACATTCAAACAATAGACAGCACCCCCTTTCTTTCTCCACAGTGGTTGGCCTCTCTGTAGGCATTTTGCCTCCTTCATGAGTCTTTGTTGGCTTGTCCCATAGTACAGGAAAAGTTTTGTCTTGGGGAGACTTCTCCCGAGTTGGACAAAAATAAATAAACTGTCTAGAAGAATAATCTTGAAATTATTAGAAGATCTTTTGGCTTTGATATGAACTTTAAAATAAGTACTTCATTAAAAATTAATGGTCAAAATTGATCCTTTAAGTTAAAGACTCCTCAACTTAAAAATTGATTTTAGAGATCTCTTATTCTAAAAACTTATCTTATTTGTATTTATAAAAACATCAGGACTAAAAGAACATGTAACAATTTCATGGCTAGCTTTAAAAATTCTCTTCACAAAATTGAAGAGCAAATATCTTGTCTAAAACACACCTAAAATGCTTTGAACACTGCCCTTGTGGGAAGAATGGCAGAATCCAATTTGCCTCATAGCCTAATGGTTAAAGTTTTGAACTTTCACTTCTGCAGCCTAGGTTTGATTCTCGGGCAGGGAATGAATGGAACTTTCCATTCTGGCTGGTATTTGTGTAACTTTTGCCCTTAGTTGACGGCAGTGAAACTTTCCTTTTTTGAGCAATTTTTGAGACTTATTAGATCTCATAAAAACTGCTTTTGTTTATTTATTTATTTATTTTTACCTTTTTGGAGACATCTCTTGCTTCCTTGATTAAGTAATAACCTGGGTTAAGGCTGCTTAGAAGGACACTTCATTTAAAATATTCTAAAGCAGTAATGTTAACTGTTTGTCCTTGCTAGAGTTGTCTCCATTTACTTTCATTCCTCTCTACTCCTTCCTCAGTGCTGATCACTGTGTCTTGGCCAAGCAAAGGTGGCCAATTGTTCAAGGCCAATGCTAAACTGTACTGTCTATGGATCTTTTCTAACAACACGGCAGCACTGCAGTCTGTCTGAATTTGTTCTGTTTCAATCATCTTATTTGTGCATTGTTATTTGCTCAATAAACTCTGTTAAATTCCATTTGTCAGCAGTGGGTTGTGAAAGAGAGTTTCCAGAGACCTGCCTAGGAGCACTGAGGTTCTCACCAGGTTAGGCCCATAACCGGGGCTCATGAGTAAGTTTTCTCTCAGATTCTGAAGCTCCACAGAGTTGTTTTGTGAGCTTTCCAAATTTGATTGGTAAATTCTTTTTTTTTTTTAATTTCAATATATTACAGGAGTACAAATGTTTAGTTTACATATATTGCCTTTGCCCCACCCAAGTCAAAGCTTCAAGCGTGTTCATGCTGCTTGAGGCAATTCTTGACTCTAACTGGTTTGAAAGTTGCAATTGAAACTGTTCTCGGTCTGGAATCAGATTGAGTCTGATCATCCTCCCTTAACATCCAAGGTGGCTGGGACTAGGCATGTGCCACCACGTCCGACTTGTTTTTCTAACTTTTTGTGGAGAGGAGGGTCTTGCTTCATTGCCTGGATTGGTTCTCAGACTACTGGCCAAAGATGATACTTTCTCCTCAACCCTCAAGTGTGCTGGGATTGCAGGCATGAGTCACTGCTCCTTGTCCTCAATCAGATAACTTGAATCCCTTTTATAGAAAACAATAAATTCTATCAAATAAAGCAAATTTTTATTTATAAGCTTGTCTGAGAGAAAGGACTGAGACACTAGAAACTCTTACTACTATTTTAAATTTACATGAAAGTCTTACCTTTATTTAGGGTACTTTTCTTGGCTATCTTAACTAAAAATTTGCATATAATCTTTTTTTCCAGGGTAGGAGAAAATGAAGGTACAATATTTAGGTCTAAAGTTATAGCTCTGTGCTTTTGAAAAATGAGTTTTCTGCCCTCTTTCACCCAGGAGTCATTTTATTAGAAGAGAAAATGTTGTCTAGCTAACAGTTGATTACAGCAATACAATAGGTAAATAAATGATTAAGAATCTGAATAAAATTATATATACATACACTTTAAAAGCTGGCAAATGAAAATTCTGCTTCTGTCTGTATGTCTGCATGTTTGTGTTTCTATGCATTTCACTATCAAAATATATAAAAGTGCTCTAGTTAACTGACTTAAACAATAGGCACTTAAATGTAATATTTTATCAGGAAACTAGGAAAGAACTCAAATGTCTTTTAATTCACATGACTCTGGTAATCTTTGAGAAACAAAACTAGTTTTAAAACTGTTATTAAAGTTTAGATGTATTAACTTCATAGAAGTGCAGGTTCTGTAATATTTTTAAATCTTCTGGATTTGATGTGATCTTGTGTTTTTGGTTTTTAGCCTCTAGTTTCTGGGGTCTGGATAAGAGTCCATCCTGAGGCCTGAGGATGCATTTTAAGTGCCTAGACCAGCAGCTACAAGACATGATCTAGCTCAAAAGGGCCACTTCATTCCTGTCCCAGGTTTACCCCATGGCAATTCTGGAAGGAATTGGATCCTCCGAGCATCCTGGTTTCTGTCTTGAGCTCTGCATGTTGTAAATGAATTGAGGACACAATACAGGCCCCTTTCCTTTATAGCCATCTTTGATGCCACAAGAAGATGCGAGAATTAGAAGGACCAGAAATGTTCTTATGGGTAGAACATATATTCAAAATTCTTTTCAGTAACTTATAAACTTAAAGTCAGGTTTGTTACGTTTAAGAGGATAAGCATAAACTGAGCCATTTATAAGGAAAAATACTGAAACAACAATTGTTAAATGTACGTTTAAGTTTATATACCATGACATCTTATTTTAAGATATAGAAAACTAAACAGATTTGCATGTGCTGATAAAAACAGGGGCCTGATAACAGTTCAAAGTTAATTTAACTTCTGATGTTTTTCTAAATGTTAACATTATTATTAATATATGTAATTAAAACTGTTGCATAGAAAAAGAATCCCATATGAAAAATACTTTAAATAAAATATTTTAAAAGATTAAAAAAATAAATATAAGTCATAGAAATGTTAATAGTTTATTTAAAATAATTTTGTCTTATTTATTGGTTTTGAAATTGTTTTAAATTATAGAAGTAAATGATGATTAAAACTAGGTAGATATAAAAGTTCAAAAAATAAAGATTATGAGATTCGGAAAAATACCGGAGTAGGGCTGATCTCCTGGCTCTCTGCTCTCATAGTGAGAAGTGAAGAAAGCAGACAACCACATGTGAGTGATCTGCATTTACAAAGGATCAGTTTCACAAGCCTGCAGAGAAACACCGGGATACGTTAAAAAAAAATGGGGCGATAATTAAAGGTGAATTGAGAAATCTTCTGCAAAACCCGGGGAGTTGGAAATATAGAATAGGAAGAGAGTGCCTCCGCATGTCTGCCACCCTGACTGGCTGGCCGGCTGAGGCCTTGCTTCTGCCTTGCACAGGGAGACGATCCCTCCCCCACCGAACCCCACACCCATGAAGTGCTTGAATTTGGAGGGAAGGGGTAATGTGGGCAGATGAGCTTGTGGAGTAGAGACTTGAGCAGGCAATATTTTGAACTCTCCTTAGTGCTCTGCCGATGCAGTTTCGGGTGGGGGAGGTTCCGAACCCAGCAGCTGCTTCCCCATACTGCAGAAACGAGTGCCGAGTCTGGCATCTCACTCTAGGATGCTTCCAGGGCCAGGAATGGGGGACTCTGCCTTAAATGAGGCTTGGCCTTTGGATATTGCTGAGGCTTTGGCTGGTGCTGGGTAGACAGAGAGCAGATTTCTGCACATAAACTGTTGGGTCTCTGTGAGTTGGGGGACTAGTGAGCTCAGCGGTGGTTTGGAGAAAGCCCACCAAACCCAACCCAGCCTTCTCGGGACCTTCCACGTTAGTGCTGGGAGGGCATGCTGCCGCCACTCTGTAGCTTGGAAACACTGCAGAGGGCTGCTCTGGAAGCAGTCTCAGACCTCCCCTCTGCCCTAACATGGCTGAATGGATTGGGCTTCTGGAGCAGGCAATGTTTTGAACTCTCCTGAGCATTCTGCTGAGCCAGTTTCGGGTGGGGGAGGTTCTGAACCCAGCGGCTGCTTCCCCATACTGCAGAAACAAGTGCCTAGTCTGGCATTTCACCTCAGGACGCTTCCAGGACCAGGAAAGGGGGACTCTACCTTAAAAGAGGCTTGGCCTTTGGATACTGCTGAGGCTTTGACTGGTGCTGGGTAGACAGAGAGCAGATCTCTGCACATAAACTGTTGAGTATCTGCGAGTTGGGGAACTAGTGAGCTCAGTGGTGGTTTGGAGCCAGCATGCCAAACCCAACCCAGCCTTCTGCTGGGCAGGGGCGTTCTGTGTTAGCACTGGGAGGGTGTGCTGATGCCACTCTGTAGCTTGGAAATGCTGCAGAGGGCTGCTCTGGAAGTGGTCTCAGACCTCCCCTCTGCCCTAACCTGGCTGAAAGGATCGAGCATCTGGAAGAGGGAAATAAGGAGAGAAATCCATCTGTCCCTCCAACATCACCCTGGGTTTTCCAATTCTTGTGGCTTGGACCCAGACACTGAGTTTAAAGGGGTGGAAAGGGGAGTGCGGTGTTTTGGGTGACTGTCTTGCAAGATTAAACTTGGGTGGTCTCCTGCTGCACTCAGCCATTTGCAATCTGTGCCCAGAGAGCAGAGCCCATCTTGGCAAGGCAGAGTTGTGAAGGAGGCTGCTTTTCCAGATGTGACCAAAGGAGACTTTACCACCCACACCCTCCTACAACTTGGGCTCCAGTGCTTCGAGCCAAAGAGTCTGACTCTGCCACTGGGCGGAGTTGAGAGAAATAGACTGTTCAACCTGAAACCTGTCTCATAAGACTGTTTCCTCTGCTTCCTTTCCACCTTCCCGTTGGCAGCTGTAAGGCAGTTCTAGCAGCTTATAAGGACAGCCTTTCAAGCTGAGTCCTGTCTTTACCTCTCTACTGTGGCCTGGTAGCTGGTGACTCCAGCCAAAAGGGAAGCCCCATTCCCAGGAATTGCAGAGGGGTGAGGGAATCAGCTTTCTGGGCTGAGATATGCCGGGGTTGAAGATGACCCTTGGAGATGACTAGGCCACAGGGGTTTTGTGTGGAAGGGACTTACCACACCCTGGCATGGGCTGGTGGTGTGGCAGGTCTCTTTCTGTTCTGGGACCCTCAGTGCCCTTGGGCAGGGCTTCTCCAACAGCCCTGAGATTTAGGCCACATACCAACCTGATAAACCCCATCCTTGGTGGGGTAGGGGTATGAGAGTAACCAAGCCTTGGTTACGTAGCCCTAGAAAGTGCCTTTCCCTCATGATGGTGGGTTATCTTCCCCTCTGACAGAGCAAACTCTGTGCTTGAGGGAGGGAAAAAATGAGAAAGACGTTTCCTAGTCTGGGAATTGAGGCAATCTCACTCATTGCCTCCCTCCCAGCCCACCAAACCAGACTAAGCCCTGGAAGATTGGGAGAAAGGAGTAGCTTGAATATGTGGGTCCTTGGAATTAAGCAGAAGGGGGCAGAGTGATGTTTACATTCAGCTGGTCGGTTTTTATCATCTGATGAGTTCAGAACACAGGTGCTTGCTTTTGGAAACCAGATTGTTGCCAACATATGGACCTGTGGTTTGGGAAGGAAAATCTTGACCATAGTCCTTAACAATTGCACCGATTGACACTCCTCACCAGGCGCTCCTATGAAAGTGTGACAAAAGATCTCTGAATAACATATTAACAGCTCCCCTCTAGCTAAAATCAAACATCATCTGAAGTATTCTCTCTTAGGCTCACTGATACCTGATACTCCTTACAACCATCCTAAAGTAGTTACAGGACTCTAGGAACACTTGGGAGTGGCAGGACATTCCCTAAAGACTGAGATACATGTATATCCTATTTGAAGGCTTATAGCACAATACAAAGGTCTTGGAATGCCTTGATAATTGACTCCTTCTCACAAACCACAGATAACAAAAGAAAGAGTAAACTCAGAGCCTTAAACAGTGCCTCCCACGTCAACCTAGTGGTTGATATTGGTCTCAAACTCACAAGAGTGATCTAACCCCCGGGTTTCTAAGTAAGGGTCCCAAACCCACTAAACTATGTAGATAGAAGGTGAATACATCAGGTCAAAGATAACCAAACAGGCTCAAACGCCTCTAAGACAATACTGGAACAGAACACATATCCCCAGCTCTTCCAAGGATCATTCCTTTGGAACCCCAAAACTTAGCTCATAATCGAGTCCCAGCACCTCATGTCCTCAAGAAGCATCCAGATGAGGAAGAACGAGGGAAAGATAACAGGAACCATGAAGGATCAAGAGATAAGTCACTCCAAAAGAAAATACTTGATCACCACCAATTGACACCAACTTACATGATATGATTAAACAGATGAAGAAAGAATTTTGAACATGGATTTTTAGAAAACTCAATGGAATTGAAGAGAAAATAGAATCCCAACATAGAGAAACCACAAGAACAATTCAGGAAATGAATGAAAAATTCCCCAAAGACATTGAAATAATACAGAAAAACCAATCAGAAATTCTGGCAATGAACAAAACAATCAAGGAACACCATAATACAGTTGATAGCCTCAAAAACAGGAGAGATCATGCAGAAGAAAGAATCTCAGAGCTTGAATATTATGCCTATGTGCTAAACAAATCAGAGAAAGAAAAGGAGCACAGAAACTAGACACAAAACCAAAGCTTACAAGAAGTGTGAGATTATGTTAAAAAGTCGAATCTCAGATTGATTGGGATTCCAGAAGACGAAGAGGAACATTGACAAGGGTTGGAAAAATTATTTCATGGAATACTGGAGGAAAATATGCCGGGCCTGGCCAGAAATCTTCATATCCAAGTACAAGAAGCACATACAACTCCTGGGAGACTCAAGGTGAATAGGCTATCACCTCGTCATGTGGTTATTAAGCTAACCAAAGTAAATGTGAAAGAAAAAATCCTCCATGTAGCGAGGAAAAAACAATGAATAACCTGTAAAGGAAAGCCTATCAGACTAACAGCAGACTTTTCATCTGAAACCTTACAAGCAAGGAGGGAGTGAGTGCCTATCCTTAATCTTCTAAAACAGAATAAAGCCCAAACTAGAATTCTTTATCCAGTAAAATTGAGTTTCATCTATGGGGGAGAAATAAAGTCCTTCTCAGGTAAGCAATTGCTGAAGGAATTTGCAAAGAACAGACCAGCCCTATAGGAAGTTCTCAGACCTGTCTTCCACACTGCACAGGGCAATAGACACTATGAAAGTAAAATCTTCAAAGAATTAAAGGCCAGATCTTGAACTGCATGATGGCTCAAGAAGTAAGACAAAGAAAAATGACTTCACCCAACAATATGAATGGAAATCTTTCTCCAATTTCAATGCTCTCAATAAATGTAAATGGTTTAACCACTTCGGTACCAGTGTCGACTATAGTCGTCAGCCACAGATGAATGCGAGCGTTGACTTTTGCCGACAGCCATGATATGAAGGCACACAGCCAAGCATCGACTTTAGTCAACAGCCAAACACTTTTACTTTTATCTCTGCAGTTGCAGTGTGTACGTTCAGCTAATAAGTTACTACGAATCTGTGACCTTTTAACAAGTCCTTAGTAGGAGTTATTATAGTTATTTTTCTAAAGGTGCCTATAAAGTAAAACAAGCTTTCAGTGCCTTAAAGCTTTCTTCATCACACAAGAACAAAATAGATTTGTCATCAATGCACAACACAAACTATCATGCAGACTACGAGTGCCAGCTGTGAGCAAGGTTTCATGGCCAGTGAGCGTGGTACCGAAGTTGTTAATCTGTCCTCTGAAGAGGCATAGACTCGCAGAGTGGATAAAAATCCAATAGCCTAGTAACTGCTGTCTAAAGGAAACACATCTAACCCACCAAGATGCCTTCTGGCTGAAGGTCAAGGGATGGAAAACTATCATTGAGGCAAACAGAAGTCAAAAGAAAGAAGGGGTAGCTATACTATTTGCAGATAACATAAGTTTTAAAATAGCAAAAGTAAAAAAGGGTAAAGACGGCCACTGTATAATGGTGAAAGGTAAGATCCAACAAGAAGATTTAACAATTTTTAATATTTATGCACCAAATGCAGGAGCACCCAATTACATAAAGTAAACCTTGTCTGATCTAAATACCATGTTAAATAATACTGCCATAGTAGCAGGGAACTGAAACACTCCACTGAATGAACTGGATAGATCCTCCTAACAGAAATTAAGTAATGAAATAATGGGTTTAAACAAAGCTCTTGAACAAAAACGTCTGACAGGCATCTACAGAACATTCCACCAAAATAAAGTTGAATTTACATTCTTCTCAGCATCCCATGGATCCTTCTACAAAATTGATCACATACTAGGCCTAAAGCAGATCTCAAAAAATTTAGGAAAATAGAAATAATATACGATTTGTCTTCTCTGATCATACTGGTATAAAATTAGATTCAATTCCTATAGAAACACTCAATGCCACACAAACTCATGGAAACTAAAAAATCTATTATTGAAGAATTACTGGGTCAAGGAGGAAATTCAGAGGGAAATCAAGAATTCCTTTGAACAAAATGATAATGGAGACACATGTTACCAAAACCTGTGGGATACAGCAAAAGCATACCTGAGAGGAAAACTAATAGCAATAATCACTCATATCCAAACAACAGAACGATTAGATACCAACAATCTAATGAATAGACTCAAGGAACTGGAAGAAGAGCAAACCAAATCCAATCCTAGTAGAAGAAAAGAAATAACTAAGATCAAAGCAGAACTAAATAAAATGGATAAGAAGAGAATTATACAAAAGATCAACATAACCAGAAGCTGGTTTTTCAAAAAGATCAACAGAATTAATAGCTCTTTGGCTAGACCGACAGGCACTCAGAGGGAAAGGACTCTAGTAAACTCAATAAGAAATTAAAAAGGAGAAATCACAACAGACACCACAGAAATACAAAACATTATGTTTGACTACTATAGAAAACTATATGCACAAAAACTACATAACAAGGAAGAAATGAACAAATTCCTGGATTCATACAACCACCGAAGTTCACCCAGGAGGTAACAGAATTCCTCATTAGACCAATATCAAGCACAGAAATTAGAGCAATTATTGATAACCTCCCCAAAGGGAAAACTCCTGAACCGGATGGCTATACCTCAGAGATCTATGAAACATACAAAGATAAACTCATACTTATACTACAGAAATTATCCCACAACTTAGATAAGGTTGGTATCCTTCCTAACTCATTCTAGGAAGCCAATATTACTTTGATGCCAAAGTCAGGGACGCAACAAAAAAAGAAAATTACAGACCAATATCCCAATGAATATAGATGAAAAATTCTCAACAAAATTCTAGCAAATAGAATTCAGCAGCACATCAAACAAATAATTCACCATGACCAGGTGGGCTTTATTTCAGGGATGCAAGGCTGGTTTAACAGACACAAGTCTGTCAATGCAATTCGCCTCTTAAATAAAAACAAGAAAAAAGACCATGTCATTCCCTCAATAGATGCAGAGAAAGCATTTGACAAAGTCCAACACACCTTTATGATAAAAATTCTTAACAAAATAGGCATAGGTGGCTCATACCTTAAAATTATCAAATCCATTTATGACAAACCACTTCCAATATCATACTGAATGGGGAAAAATTGAAACCATTCCCACTTAGAACTGGAACTAGACAAGGATGCCCTCTATCTTCTCTTCTATTCAACATACTTCTCAAAATTCTAGCTATAGCAATTAGGCAAGAGGAGGGTATCAAGGGCATCCAAGTGGGTGCAGATGAGATCAATCTCTCACTCTTCACAGATGATATGATATTATACCTAGAAAACCCCATGGATTCCTCCAAGAGACTCCTAGACTGGTTAAATGAATTCAGTAAAGTCTCTAGTTACAAAATTAATATACACTAATCTGAGGCATTCATATATGCCAAGAACCATCAAGCCAAAACACCAATCAAAAACACAATACGTTTTACTATAGCTCCAAAGAAAATTAAATATCTCTGAATATATTTAATAAAAGATACAAAAGACTTATACAAGAAGAACTATGAAACGCTAAAAAAAGAAATTGTAGAAGATGTAAATAGATGGAAAAATCTACCTTGTTCATGCATTGGTAGAATCAATATCATAAAAATGTCAGTATTACCTATAGTCATCTACAGAATTAATGCAATCCCCATCAAAGTACCACCATCATTCTTCACAGATCTAGAAAAAATAATTCATCACTTTGTAGGGACCCAGAAAAAAACACATATAGCCAAAGCAACCTCAAGTAAAAAGAACAAACTGGGAGGCATTGGTCTTCCTGACTTCAAGCTGTACTATAAAGCAATAATAATTAAATCAGCCTGGGACTGTCACAAGAACAGAAACATCGATCTTTGGAATAGGACTGAGATTCCAGAGATGAAACCATCTGTATATGGTATCCTAATCTTTGGTAAAGCAGACAAAAATATAAAATGGGGAAAATAATCTCTCTTTAATAAATGGTGCTGGGAAAACTGGATAGTTACATGCAGAAGAATGAAGCAGGATCCCTACCTACCACATCTCACAAAAATCCACTCAAGATGGATAACATACTTAAACCTAAGGCATGAAACCCTAAGAATCCTACAAAAAGATGTTGGGAAAATCCTTTCTGACATTGGCCTAGGCAAATAATTTTTGAAGAAGACCCCCAAAGCAATCATCACAGCAAAAAAACCAACCAACCAAACAAACAAATAAACAAAAAAAAAAAAAACAAATGGGATCTGATCAAATTAAAAAGCTTCAGCCCAGCCAAGGAAACTATCATTAGAGCTAATAGACCACCCACAGAGTGGGAGAAAATATTTGCTCTCTACACTTCTGTTAAAGGTCTGATAACAAGAATCTATCTAGAACTCATAAGAATTAACAAGAAAAAAGCAAACAACCCCATCAAGAAATGGGCAATGGATTTGCATTTCCCTGATGATTAGAGATGTTGAGCATTTTTTCATATGTTTGTTAGCCATTATTCTGTCTTCTTTAGAAAAGTTTCTGTTCATGTCCTTTGCCCACTTTCTGATAGGGTTGCTTGATTTTTCTAATCATCAGGGAAATGCAAATCAAAACTACAATGAGATATCACTTATTT
>VBSM01002223.1:19410063-19430759 GCA_008086735.1 Cheirogaleus medius | reverse complement strand
TTATTTGAAACCCAAAAATTTGTACCCCCATAATTTGCTGAAATTAAAAAAAAATAATAAAAAAAATAACAAAAAGAAATGGGCAATGGAAATGAACAGAAACTTTCCCAAAGAACACAGAATGATGGCCTGCAAACCTATAAAAAAATGCCCAACATTTCTAATCATTAGGCAAATGCAAATCAAAACCACAATGAGATATCACCTAACCCCAGTGAGATTGGCCTGTATCAAGAAATCTCAAAACAACAAATGCTGGCAAGGATGTGGAGAGACAAGAACACTGTTACGCTGCTGGTGGGACTGCAAATTGGTGCAACCTTTGTGGAAAAGAATTTGGAGATACCTCAAAGAGCTAAAAATAGACACACCATTCGACCCAGCAATAGCATTATTAGGCATCTACCCAAAAGAGCATAAGACATTCTATTATAAAGATATCTGCACCCGAATGTTTATGGCAGCACAATTCACTATTGCAAGGACATGGAAACAACCCAAGTGCCCATCAATTCATGAGTGGATTATTAAAATTTGATATATGTTTACTCATTTCTAAGAAACAACAGCAAGCTAGCACCGATTTTATTATCCTGGATTCAGCTTAAGCCCATTATCCAAAGTGAGATGACACAAGATCAGAATAATGGGCTCCACATGTACTCACCATCAAATTGGTACTGACCGGTTATCAATATTGTGTTCAAAGGGTGGTGGTGTTCACCAGAGATTCAGGGGTTGGGAGTGTAGACCCACATCTAAGGGATGTGACGAACAGTGTGAAGGGGAATTGCATACTTCTAACCCTTGCTAGGGAAAGGCAAAGTTATAAAATCTAACCAAAATATTAACAAAAAAACCCAAAAACTTTTATCAGGTGTTGGGCCGGTGGGAGGGGAGAGGAGGGGATGGGCATATATATACTTTATAAGTGTGATGTGCATTATCTGGGAGATGGACATGCATTAAGCTTTGACTCAAGGGAGGAGGGAAGGCAAGAGCAATGTATGTAACCTTAACATTTGTATCTCCATATTATGCTGAAATAAAAAATGTATATAAAGGAATCTAATAAAAAAATAAAGATTATGAAAGGCTTTTCAAAAACTTACCTTATGGTCAAATTGATTAAAATTAGATGGATTTGTTTTTAAATTTTATTAAAATTAGCTTTACCATTAATACACTAATGTAACAGAAAATTTTTCTCTTTCAAACTAGATTTTATGTGATATTAATAGGAATATCAAAATATTTTTGTTCACCTCTTGAATGTACTGCAAAGTAGCGAGTAGAAGAGAAAAGAGAGACACATTTAGTTTGCCTCTTCATGAATTTGTATGTCAGTTTGTCTATAATAGGTCATATGATGGTTTGGAAAACTGACTTCCTCTGTATAAAAAAGTAAGATTTTTGCTTTTTAAATCTTTGAATTTTCAGATTACTAAATACATTCTATAGTAACCTGTAATCTTGTTTTGGGACAAGTGGTTTATGACAGATAATTCATGACTTCCTGTTTCTTAAGTTTTCACTAAAATTTGAAGTTACTTAAAATAAGAATTCTAATCAGTACATGTGATACTATATATCAAGTGTTCCAAAAATAAGACATGTTTACAATAAGAAAACTTATAAAAGCATAAAATGTTTTCTTATTATATAGGTATAATTTTGTCTAATTCAGTAGTTATTTAAAGGTTGATTCATAATATAAATTTGAGAAGAAAATAAAAACAAGATGGAAATGAACTGGTGAGTAAGAGAAAGAGATATGAAAAGACAATGAATATTGAAATACATTTTTTGTAAGAAAGATTGAATAGAAATAAGAGTAATACTGTGTAAGAAAGAATCTGCTATGGAATATTTGTTTTATTAAGATGAATGGCTATTTAAGAAAGGGAAATTTTTCACAAAACCAGAAAGGTTTAGGTATATTTATATATAGTCTGTGCAAGTTGAGATAGAGTTCATAAAAGGAAATTTATGAAGGATTTTTTATGAGATACAGTTGATTATAATTTAAATTTTAGTTAAAAAACACACTTTTTTTGAGAAATTAATTTGGTTTTAATGAAAGTACACAATGTACTCACTTTCATTCTATAATCCGTTCTTTTTTTAATTAAAAAAATGTCACTACAGAAGGAATTTCTTTACCTTTTTGGTAACTGGCCTAAAAGAAGCAAAGATCTTATGCTTAAAAAGATAATCTCTGTCTTATCTTTATTAGGTTTTTTGACTAATTAGAAAAATCAAACTTTAAAAGGGTTAAGGTTTACACCCGTATTATTTCCTGTATGTATGACCTTTAGAATCTTTTGATGACTATCATTCTTGGTTAAATAAATGATCATTATTTTGTAGTGGCTTGTGATTCTGTTATAAAAAAATGTTTCAAGCCTTTGATATTTGAGAAACCTTCTAAAACCCAAATTCTAAATCCAGCCTTTTGAACTCTAACTTCCTTTTACATATTAGAGCAACTGAAAGTCTAAGAAAGACATATTAGTCTTATTTGGCATGTCAAAACCTTATAGGAAGCATTGTCAAATATTAAATGGTGTTTAGCTTTCTTTGCATTATATTTATACAATCATGTTTTTAATATATGTTCCAATAATGTAAAATAATGATGTGTCTTGGTGTATGTTATTGGTAATAATTATGATTATGTCAATTAGGTGTATGCCAAAAAAAGTAACCAAATTTGTTTCTGAACTGTCTCTTTATCCATAGGTAGTCTAAAGCTTTTGTAATCCATAGACAATGATTATTTTAATTTGATTCATCTCAGAAAGTGGTTTTTTAAACTGGCAAAGTCCAATATTTGCTTCTTCAAGATAAGTCATGGAAAGGACTGACAAGTTCTTTTGAATACAGGTTCCTGATAACTTTAGATATTAAGTACTATTGGACTAAACAAAATAAGATTTTAAGACTTCAATTAGAAAGCTGATATTACTATGAGTATCACTAACTTGACCTCAAACAGAACATAAAATAATTTCATGAGACTAAACTAAAGTTTTTAAGACTTTTTGTTTGAAACATTGCTGATTCTTTTTTTTTTTTGCCTTCCAGAAGTAAAGAAATTTTTTCCTTTCCTTTGAGCTATTTATAGCTTAAAATAAAGTATATATTTCTAAGCAAAATTTGAAGCAAATATTATTTTCTCCACTTAATTTCTCCAGAACCTAAACTATTTTTAAGTATTCCTAATATGTGGAAATATTTTCATTTGAATAAGTTCAATAAGAATTTGTTTTCTTCTACAAAGGGACACAATGGAATGCATGGGTTATTTTACCAAGGCTTTGACTAGAATGGCATATTTTCAGAGGTAGCCAGACTGCATTAAGGAATTAAAGTTGACTTTATAAGGCCAATAGAAATCCCTTTGGAAAAACTGGCTAGGTACTTCATCCATAACATTTTCTGATATATGGTGAAAAAGAATGTCACTTTCTGACAGGACCAGGAATCCCAATCCTACTTTGGCACCTCCAGAAAAGAGGAATTTATCCAATTCATACAGGTATCTAATGGCACAGATAAATCCTTGGCTTGACTTGAGAGGCTTTCAAGTCTAACTTGAGATTCTTTATGAAAATTTACACTAAAGCCAGTTTTATTTTATTTATTTTTATTTATTTCATCATATAATGGGGGTACAAATATTGTTAAGGTTACATACATTGCTCCTACCACTCCTTCCCCCACCCACATGCCAGAGTTTCAAGCAAGTCCAATCCCCAGGTGGTGCGCGCGGCACACATTATGTAACCGTACACTTCCTCCCCCCTCCCACCTGCCCTCCATCCAACCAAAGATTTTTTTTTCTTTTACACTTTGGATACATTGTATAACTTTGCCTCTCCCTAAGAAGGGTTAGAGGTATGCCCTTCCCCCCCACAATGCTCTCCACATCCCTATGATGTGGGTCTTGCTCCCCCTCCTGAAACCCTGGTGAACACTACCACCATTTGAGCACCATAGTTTTAAACAGTCAGTACCAATTTGATGGCGAGTAGATGTGGAGCCCTTTTTCCATATCTTGTGTCGCTTCACTTGGATAACGGGCTTAAGCTTAATCCAGGATAGCATAAACAGTGTTAGCTCACTGTCGTTTCTTAGAATTGAATAATATTCCATTGTGAGCATATACCACATTTTAGTTATCGACTCATGAATTGACAAGCACTTGGGTTGTTTCCATGACCATGCAATATTGAATTGTGCTGCCATAAACATACGGGTGCAGATGTCTGTATAATAGAATGACTTATGCTCTTTTGGGTAGATGCCCAACAATGCTATTGCTGGGTCGAATGGTATTTCTATTGCTAGCTACTTGAGGTATCTCCAAATTGTTTTCCACAAAGGTTGCACTAATTTGCAGTCCCACCAGCAGTGTAAGAGAGTTCCTGTCTCTCCACATCCTCGCCAGCGTTTGTTGTTTTGGGATTTCTTGATATAAGCCATTCTCACTGGGGTTAGGAAGGCAGCAGGGGGCCACAGGGAACTAAATAAAGCCAATTTTAAAAGAAAAGACTATATGGCTAATAATTATTTTTACTTCACTTTATGCAAATTATCAGGCCAACTATAATGAGAGTAAAGTTTATTTTGGCAAGTAAATTGATCGTAATATGATTCATGTATAATGAAAATGAGAAACTGAAGAAAGAAAATACGGTTCAGAAATAAAAAATATATTCCACTTGTTATTAGGGGCCGGGCGCGGTGGCTCACGCCTGTAATCCTAGCACTCTGGGAGGCCGAGGCGGGTGGATAGCTCAAGGTCAGGAGTTCGAAACCAGCCTGACCAAGAGCGAGACCCCGTCTCTAAAAAAAAAAAAAAAAAAAAATATATATATATATTCCACTTGTTATTAGATTCTAGTTTTGTCCACTCTTTTTGAGTTTTTGATATTTGCCTATAGTTTGGACTTAATCCTGAGTAATGTCCTGACTACAAGTCTCTAGACAAAATCCTCCACTGAATTCTTAATAAAGACTTACCAGGAAGATACTATAACACCTGGTAGCAAAGCTTGCTGTAAATACTTGTTATTATTTACACAGTATATGCCAATAGAGATATGGTTATAAATCTGTCTGAGACTCTAGGTCGGATAGCAGAAGAAACTGTAAAAATCCTGTGTTCAAAAAAATTCCCTAAACTCTCTAGCGCAAG
This sequence comes from Cheirogaleus medius, assembly GCA_008086735.1. Lineage (NCBI taxonomy): Eukaryota > Metazoa > Chordata > Mammalia > Primates > Cheirogaleidae > Cheirogaleus > Cheirogaleus medius. The sequence continues at coordinate 19,425,556 of VBSM01002223.1, read as the reverse complement.
CAGTGTTAGATAAACTGGCAGTGCTAGATTTCCTGCTGGCTAACCAAGGAGGAGTCTGTGCAGTATTAAACAGTACCTCAAGGAAAAGTTCAAACCTGAATAGAAAAAAATTTCCAACAAGCTGTGTGGCTAAAACTGGGCTCTGCTAGTGAAGCACACGTGATTGGTTTTTGAGATTATTCACTTGGACACCCCAGAACTTCAGATCAGTGCTCCAGGGGCTCTTAAAGTTAGATATTAACTATATTATAGTCCACTGTTCAATTAAGCACTGTGCTAATGCTGTAAATAAGAGTACTAATGTTTTCATCATACAAACCTTAGGTCTGAAATCCAGCACCCATAGATATTTGCAGATGACTGAAAAAATTGTTTCACTTCTGTTATCCTGGGCTAAAACCCAACTCCATCCCTTCTCAAAAGGAATAAGCCAGAGTGGTCAACTGCATTTTCTCATTTTGCCCACACCCTCCAGAATGAGGTTGGGAAAAAGTAAAGGGGGGAGATTGAAACAAGCTTTACAAATTTATGAAAAAGTGGAAGGTAAGAACTGTGGTAAGAGCTTAGCTAAAAATAATGCACAGGCTTACCAAAAAATACTGATAATAATTTGACACCGCCCCCCTTTTGCTTCTCTATAATCGCCACTCTGGCTTCACATAGTTGGTGATCATAAACATTTTTAGGTTTCTCTATAGATAACATCACCTTATTGAAATTTAGGAGTAGTTTTGAGATATCTTCCTGGTCCAGCATTCCAGTGGAATGGCTGACCCACCCAGAGTAGTGGCCCACACCAAGGAACTGACTCAACTGGCCTTATAACCACCACCCAAAAACCTGCATGGCAAAGAAGACGGCTTACACAACCCTAAGGTAATGTCACAAACCAAGCTGATTAGCAAGCACAATTGCCTATGCCAAACTGTCTTTACACACTCTGTTTCTCAAATTCTTGGGGAGGCAGATTTGAGAAATTTCTCCCATCTCCCCACTTAGTGCTAGGTGGATTAAATTCATTCTCTGTCTCAGCATGTTGGCTTCCTCTTGGGCAGAGTGTAAATATACCTGGTTGAGTGGCAATAATATGTCACCATTCCCTAGGTCACCAGCCAGCCCCCTGGTTTTAAGTTGAATATAATGGGCATCATCCATGATGGAATGGGCAGTGTTAATTCCTTACTGGAACAGACCCTTGCATATGCATTTTCTTTCCTGCTTGCAAGTCTGCTGCCCAAACTACCATCCATGGACTTACATTGCAAAAAATATTTATGTTCTCTGTCACTAATATTTCTCAGTCTTGGCATCTAATGTCTAGAAGTGATGTCTTTAAAAAGTATTTTGTGGGATCCTGAAGACACGCAGCCAAAGAATGCCTTAAAATGAGGCTCTCTGGGCTATGTGAGGCACAGATGCTTTGCAGACATGGTTATTGACACTCTAATTGGTGACTGGGCAATAAGGAGTGTGAGTGGGAAGGAGAAAGAGGCGTATATCTCTGGAGCATTACCTGTTGAGTCCAAAGTGCTGGTGTTTGCTTGTTTGTTTTCCTTGCATTTGGATTCTTTTTATACAATATATAATTTTTGAAATATATTCTTAAAATATATTTATGGAATTATTTTTAAATTAAAAAAGTTGCAAGTATCCTACCTAGATTTTCATATACCCTTTATCTTCCTATAATGTTAATGTATTGCATAACCATATTATATGTATGAAAATCCAGAAATTGAAAATGGTACGATACCACATTACATTTATGTTAGGTTCATTACTTATTTCTGCATAACATATTACCACATAGTTTAGTGGCTCAAAACCACACACAACTTAATCACAATTTCTCTGTTGTCAGGAATCCAGAAGCACATCACAGAGAGTACCTGAGAACTCAAATGAATGCTCGAATATAGAAGGATCTGCTTCCAAACTCACATAATTGTCTTTAGGATTCAACTGTCCAGGTTGAGATGAATTCACTGATAAATTCTTCCCAACCTTTAAGAAAATAAATGAAAAGCTTTTACTAAAACTTCTTTAAAGAAAATGAAATGTAGAGAGAAGATCACTTTCCACATCATTCTATAAGGACAATTAACACCTTTTCCAAAACTACACAAACACATCTCAAGAAAGGAAAATCATAGACCAATATGTGATTGTAAATACAAAGGCAAAAATTCTGAATTAAATACTATTGGAACAAATCAGCAACATAAAACAGGATTAAACACTATTAACAATGGTGTTTATCTCAGGAACCTAAGTTTGGTAAAATATATACAAGCAGTTTGTGTAATACACTATATTAATAGAAAAAAAGGACAAAAATACATGATCATCTGTAAAGATGCAGTATAAGCATTTCACAAATCTGATACCTACTCATGGTAAAAATACTTAAAATTATGCAAAGAAAGGAACCGTCTTTATCTTAAAAAGACATGCATGGGAAATCTCACCTAACACTGCAGACTGTCAAATAGGTCTCAGTAATTTTCCTAAGACTGGAAAATAATTGACAAAAATCATGTCCACGTCTGCCACTTGTATTGAACATTACACTGGAAGTTGTACCCTGTAAAATTAGGCTAGAAAAATAAATATAAGATATCAAGAGTGATAAGAAGAAATCAAACTATCTTTATTTGCAAGTGACATAATACAATGCATAGAAAACCCTAAGGAATCCTCTAAAGAAGATCAGAACATCAACAAGAACAAGAAAAAACTGTCCAGTAATATTTCAGAACAAAGGTCAGTAAAACATTAATCTTATTTCTATATAATAATTGATCTAAAATGTATCTTAGAATACAGTTTCATTTAATATATCATCAAAAGGAGATATAAATAGGAATTAATAACCATAAATTTAAGTTATATACATTGAGATCCACAAATTAAATTGAAAAATTAAAGATATTTGAACTGAATGAACACTCTGTTTTCATTCATCAAACCTTAATATTGTTAAAATGCGAATAATTTTCAAATGGATCTATATTCTATGAAAATAGTAGATATATTATAAAATTTAAAATTGGCAAGCTCTTTCTAAAATTCACATGAAAATGCAAGTGTTCTAGAACATACCAAATAATCCAGAAATGAGGAAAAAAGTTAGACTACTTCACTCACATTTCCTGATTTCAGAATTTATTACAAAGTGATAGTAATCAACACATTGTGGAGAGTGCACAAATTGACATATAGGCAAATGAAATAGAGCAGCATATCCAAAATTAAGTTTTAATTTATTTTATAAGCATGTCAGATAATACATTATTTAAAAATATTTTATAACAAATATTAGTGGGACAAATGAATATCTGAATACAAGTTTACTCCTCCATCACATCACATAATTAATTGACTCAAAGTAGATCATAGATCTAAATATGAAAGCTAAAACTACAAATATAATAAAATAGAACATAGAAATAAATCTTCATGGTCTTAGGTAAATAAAAAAAATTGTAAGGTATGACATGAAAATACAAGTGACCAAAGTAAAATTATAGATCAATTGTACATTCTCAAAATTAAAAATCTTCATTGTGTAGTGAAATTATTGTTTATGGTAGCATAATAGTATGTTAATTATATTATTTTTCTTTTTTATTTATTTATATTATTTTTAGTTAAATCAGGGTCTCACTCTGTTACCCAGGCTAAGGTGCACCAGTGCAATCATAGCTCACTGCACATTGGAGCTCCTAGGAACAAGAGATGCTCCCGCCTCAGCATCTGTAATAGATGGGAAATGCAGGTGCACACCAATACACCGAATTTTTTAAAAACTTTTTTGCCCAAGTAGGTTTTCACTATGTTGGCCAGGCTGGTTTCAATTTTCTCATCTCATGTGGTCCTCCAATCTCCACCTCCCAAATTGCTGGAACTACAGGTGTGAGAACCCTGGCAGCCAAGCTTATACTATTTTTCAAATCCTGCAAGCTTTACAAAGTGTGAAACTAGATATATGTTATTTTAAAATATTATTTAATTTGGGGGGAATCAGAGGAACCAATGTAAGCTACATAGAGATGTATGCAATATTTATACATATATAGTCTATATATGTATATAAAAAGGCTTTATATATGTACATTTTGTGTGTGTGTGTGTGTGTCTGTGTGTACAACAATGATATGAAATAACCTCATGGAAGGGGATGAGGACATAACAGACTGACCTAAGCAACTTAGAAAATAAGGAGAAATTGTGATTCAACATGATAAGGGATAAGTACACAACGTGATAAGTACACTAATGAGTAAAGTTCTTTCCCATGGGGGTATGAATTATCAATTCAGAAACCACTATACATGTATTTTCGGATGCACATGATTAGAGGAAGCCAACTTTCTCCATCTTAGAGTAGGAGCTGACATACAAGCAAGCTCTAATTGTGGAAGCTTACTTGTATGTATATATGAATAGGTAAATAGCTTCATGTTTATTAGAGCTGAAATAAAGATATTAGTAGGAATTCATGCTTAACTTTGAACAGATATATGGACAAATTCAAAAAATATATGAACATGTGTGTGTGTTTCTGTGAAGTACTATACAGAAATATATTCATTTTTTTCTATTAGATGAAAAAGTGTAGAATTGACAGATATGTAGTAGTAATGAACAAATCCAATGCCCAAATCTTTGTTTCTAATGCCATTTATCAAAAAAGGAACTACAATTTTTTTAATAACTTGTAAATAGCATGCTAACATAATTAACCTAGAGACACTTTTAGTGCCAAAATATAAGAAACTGCTAAATAACAGAATTTTTAAAAATAAATTGTTAATTGTTGGTTAAAGCAATTAAAATAGAGCACCTTTTAGTGCCAAAAAGTAAGAAACTCTAACAACAACATAGCTAACCAACTATCTACATAGAAAAAATTAAACAGCAATGCTGTGGTATTTCAAAATGATACAAAAGTCAACTGAAAGACCTTCTAATGATCATCACATGAACAACTTCAGCAACACAGTAAACTGGCCAAAGTATAGTGTAAAATAAGAACCATTATTATACATAATGTTTCATTTAATATAATTAATTGAATTCATATTAAATAAATGCTGAAAAATAAATTTCACATGGTAATGAAATATAAATGATATTTTTAGAAGTTCTCCTCTTGAGGTGGAGCAAAATTTTCTTACTTTTTTAGCATGAGATATGCATTCTGACTTTTTTTCAAAAAGTACAACACAGAGTGGTGGGAAAATGGTGGATAAGGGGTGATCTCCTGGCTCTCTTCTCTCAGAGTGGGAAGTGAAGAAAGCGGACAACCACACACTAGTGAACTGCACTTCCAAAGGATCATGTTTGCAAGCCTGCAGAGTATCACTGGGAAACAGGAAAAAATTGTTGGCAAAAATTGAAGGCGAATTGGATAATCTTCCACAAAACCCAGGGAGTCGAGAATATACAATAGGGAGGGAGCGTGACCACCATGGGGATAACCGGCTGAGACAATGGTTCTGCCTTGTGCAGGGAGACATTCCCTCCCCCCCCAAACTCCACACCCACACAGGCAGGGAAGTGCCTGAAGTTGGTGAGAAATGGTAGCGCAGGCAGATGAGCTGTGTGGAGTAAAGACTGGAGCAGGGAACATTTTGAACTCTCCTGAGTGCTCTGCAGAGTAATTTTCAGGTGGGGGAGGGTCCACATCCAGCAGAAGCTTCCCTGAACCACAGGAATGAGTGCTGAGTCTGGCATCTCACTTCAGGATGCTTCCAGGACAAGGACGGGGGCTTTATACCCAGAAGGAGGCTCTGCCCTTGGATATCACTGAGGTTTTGGCTGGTGCTGGGTAGATAGAGAGTACATATCTCTGCACCTAAACCATTGTGTATCTGCAAGTTGGGGAAGTAGTGGGCTCAGCAGTGGTTTGGAGACAGCCAGCCAAACCCAGCCCAGCTTTCCACCCTGCAGGCAACTTCCACACTGGCGCTGGGAGAGTGGGCCACCACCACTCCGTAGCTTGGAAACACTGTGGAGGGTTGCTTTGGAAGTGGTCTCAGACCTCCCCCCTCCCCTAGCTCAGCTGAATGTGTTGGGCTTTTGGAAGAGGGAAATAGGGAGAGTAATCCGTCTGTTCCTCCAACCTGATCCCGGGTCTTCTCATTCCTGTGGCTCACATTGGACTCTCTTTTTAAAGTGGTGGAAAGGGGAGAGTGGTGGTTTCTGTGGTTGTCTCATCAGATTGGATTTAGGGGGTCTCCTGCTGCACACAGCTGCCTGCGCTCTGTGCCCAGAGAGAAGAGCCCATCTTGGTAAGGCGGAGTTGCAAAGGAGGCTCCCTTTCCAGATGTGACCTGGGAAGACATTACCACCCACACCCTCTTGTGACTTGGGCTCAGGTGCGTTACACCAAAGGGTCTGACTCCGTCCCTGGGCAGAGTTGAGAAAGAGACTGTTCAATCCAAAATCCGTGTCACAAGACTGTTACCTCCACTTCTCTTCCACGTCCCGACTGGCAACTGAAAGGTGGTTCTAGTAGCTAATCAGGACAGCCTATTAAGCTGAGACCCATCTTTACCTCTTTACTGTGGCCTGATAACTGGTGTCTTCAGCCAAAGGGGAAGCCCCATTCCTGGGAATTGTGGAGGGATAAGGGAATCTGCTGTCTGGGCTGAGATATGCCGGGGTTGAAGAAGACCCTTGGTTGCAACCAGGCCACTGGGGTTTCGTGCAGAAGGGACTGACCTCACCCTGGCAGGGGCTGAGCAGTGTGGTAGGTCTCTTTCTGGTCTAGGACACTCAGTGGCCTCAGGAATGTCTTCTTCAAAAACCTGATATTTAGGACACATACCAACTTGATAAACCCCATCCATGGAGGGGGAGAGGAACAAGAGTATTCACATTTTGGTCAGGTAGCCTTAGGCAGTGCCTTTTCTTCAAGGCACTGGTGGGTTATCTTTCCCTCTGACAGGGCAGACTCCACCCTTTGGGGAGGGGAAAATGAGAAAAGATGTTTCCCAGTCTGGGGCTTGCAGCAGTCTCATCCATTGCCTCCCCATCCAGCCCACCAAATCAGACTCAGCCCTGAAGGTCAGGAAAAAGGAGAAAAGTCACTTTCCCTGTATGAATAGCTTGAATATGTGGGTTATTGGAATTAGGCAAAAGGAGGCAGAGTGATGTCTACATAGAGCAGGTTGGTTTTGATTATCTGATAAATTTGGAAAACAAGGGCTTGCCTTTGGCAACCAGATTGTTGCCAACTTAGGGGCCTGTCGTTGGAGAAGGAAAATCTTGACTATAGTCCTTAGCATTTGAACAAATTGACTTTGCCTACCAGGAGCTCCTCCAAAAGTGTGATGAAAGATCTCTGAATAACATATTAAAATATCCCCCCTAGCTATAGATCAAGCATCCTCTGAAGTATTCTCTCTTAGGGTACTGATACCTGATGTTCCTCTCACCCCTCCTAAAGTAATAAGAGGACTCTAGGGAAACTTGGGAGTGGCAGGACTTTCCCTAAAGACTGAGATATCTGTATATCCCATTAGGAAGCTTAGAGTGCAATATAAAGGACTTGGAATACCTTGATAATTAACTCCATCTCGCAAAACACAGGAAACAAAAGAGAGAGTAAACTCAGAGCCTAACATAGAGCCTGTGACTTCAACCTAGCAGTTGACAGTCAACTCACTCTCACAAGAGTGAGCTAACCCCTGGGTATCTAAGTAAGGGGTACAAAACCACTAAACTCTATAGACAGAAGATGAAGACATGAGATCAAAGATATCCCAACAGACTCAAACTCCTCTAAGACAATACAGGAGCAGAGCACATATCCCCAGTTCTGCCAAGGATCATTCCTTTGGAATTGCAGAATTTGGCTCATAATTCAGTCCCATCACCTCTGGTCCTTGACAAAGCACTCAGATGAGAAATAAGCAGCAAAAGTTCACAGGAAACATCAAGGATTAGAGAGAAAAGTCACCTTTAAAAGAAAATACTCAATCTCCATCAACTAACTTCAACTTACATGATATGAATACAATGACGGAGGAAGAATTCTGAATAAGGATTGTTAGAAAACTCAATGGATTTGAAGAGAAAATAGAATCCCTACATAGAGAAACAACAAGAGCAAATCAGAAAATGAATGAAAAATTCTCCAATGAAATTGAAATAATACAGAAAAACCAATCAGAAATTGTGGCAATAAATGAAACAATCAAGTTACACCAATATACAGTGAAAAGCCTCAAGAACAGGATGGATCATATAGAGGAAAGAATCTCAGAGCTTGAAGATTATGCCTATGCACCAAACAAATCAGAGGAAGAAAGGCGACACAGAAACAAGAGACAAGACAAAACTTACAAGAAGTGTGCGATTATGTAAAAAAGGCAAATCTGAGATAGATGAGGAGTCTGGAAGGAGACGAGGAACATTCACAAGGGATTCAAAATTATTTCACGGAATACTGGAAGAAAATATGTGGAGCCTGGCCAGAAATCTTGATATCCAAAAACAGGAATCACACAGTATTCCTTGGAGACTCAACATGAAAAGGCAATCACCTCGTCACGTATTTATTAGGCTGACCAAAGTAAATGGGAAAGAAGCAATGCTCCATGCAGTGAGAAAAAAACAACAAATAACCTAGAAAGGAAAGCCTATGGGACTAACAACAGAATTATCATCTGAAACCTTAAAGTCAGGAGGGTTTGGGTGCCTATCCTTAATCTTCTAAAACAGAATTAAAGCCAACTAAAATTCTTTATCTGGCAAAATTGAGTTTCATCTATGAGAGAGAAATGAAGTCCTTCTCAGACAACCAATCACTGAAGGAATATGCAAAGACCAGACCGGCCCAAAAGGAAGTTCTCAGACCTGCCTTCCACACTGGAGAGGACAATAGACACTATTCAAAATAAAATCTTCAAACAGTTAAAGGCTAGAACTTGAACTGCATGATGGCTCAAAGAGTAAGACAAAGCAATAGGACTTCATCCAACAATCTGAATGGAAATCTTAATCCAATTTCAATCCTTTCAATCAATGTAAATGGCTTAAACTGTCCTCTACAGAGGCATAGACTGGCAGAGTGGATAAATATCCGCAAGCTTAGTATCTGCTGTCTACAGGAAATGCATCTAACCCACAAAGATGCCTTCCAGGTGAAGATCAAGGGATGGAAAACAATCATCCTGGCAAATGGAAGTTAAAAGAAAACAGGGATAGCTATACTATTTGCAGATAACATACGCTTTAAAATAGCAAAAGTAAAATAGGATAAAGATGACCACTTTATAATGGTGAAAGAGAAGATCCAACAAGAAGATTTAACAATTCTTAATATTTATGCACCTAGTGCAAGAGCACCCAATTACATAAAGCAAACCTCTGATCTGAATACCATGTTAAACACTACTGCCATAGCAGCAGGGGAATTCAACACTCAACTGAATGAACAGGATCATCCAAATAAAAAATAAGCAAAGAAATAATGGACTTAAACAGAGCTCTTGAACAAAAAGGTCTGAGAGATCTCTACAAAACATTCCACTCAAATAAAGTTGAAATTACGTCCTTCTCAGCATCCCATGGATCCTTCTCCAATATTGATCACATGCTAGGCCTAAAGCAGATCTCAAAATATTCAAGAAAATAGGAATTGTACCATGTGTCTTCTCTGACCATAGTGGTATAAAATTAGAGTTCAATTCCTACAGAAATACTAAATGCTTCACAAACTCGTGGAAACAAAACAATGTATTACAGAAGAATTATTGGGTCAAGGAAGAAATTCAGAGGGAAATCAAGAGGTTCTTCGAACAAAATGAAAATGGAGACACATGTTACCAAGTCCTGTGGGGTACCTCAAAAGCATACCTGAGAGGAAAACTAACAGCAATAAATGCTCACATCCAAAAATACAGAAAGCTTAGATACTGACAACCTAATGAATAGACTTAAGGAATGGGAAAATCAGAGCAAACCAATTCCAATCCTAGTAGAATAAGAAAAATAAGATCAAAGCAGAATTAAATGAAATTGAGAACAAGATAATTATACTGAATATCAACAAGAAGCTGGTTTTTGGAAAAGATAAATAATATTGATAACCCTGTTTCTAGATTGACAAGAACTCAAAGTGAAATGACTCTAATAAACTCAATAAGAAATGAAAAAGGAGAGGTCACAACAGGCACCACAGAAATACAAAACAATATGTATGACTACCATAAAAAACTATATGCCCAAAAACTACATAACAAGGATGAAATAGACACATTTCTGGATTCATACAACCTCCATAAGTTCACCCAGGTGGTAACAGAATTTCTGAATAGATGAATCTCAAGCTCAGATATTGGAGCAGTAATTAGTAACCTCCCCAAACAGAAAAATCCCAGACCAGATAGCTGCACTTCAGGGTTCTACCAAACATGCAAAGATGAATTAATAACTATAGTACAGAAATTATTCCACAACATTGAGAAGGATGATATCTTTCCTAACTCATTCTACGAAACCAATATCACCTTGATGCCAAAGCCAGGAAAAGACATAACAAAAAAAGAAAATTACAAACCAATATCCCTCAGGAATATAGATGCAAAAATCCTCAACAATATTTTAGCAAATAGAATTCAGCAGCACATCAAACAAATAATTCACCATGACCAGGTGGGATTTATTTCAGGGCTGCAGGCCGATTGAACATATGCAAGTCTATAAATCCAATGCATCTCATAAATGAAAACGAGAACAAAGACCATATGATTCATTCAATAGATGCAGAGAGAGCACTTGGCAAAGTCCAATACACCTTTATGATAAAAATTCTTAACAAAATAGGCATAGGAGGCTCATACATTAAAATTATCAAATCCATTTATGACAAACCCATGGCCACTATCATACTGAATGGGGAAAAATTGAAACTATTCCCACTTCAAAGTGGAAGTAGACAAGGATGCCCACTATCTCCTCTTATATTCAACATTTTGCTTGAAGTCCTACCTATAGCAATCAGGCAAGAGATTAAGGGCATCCCACTGGGGAAATATGAGATCACACTCTCGCTATTAGTCAATGATATGATATTATTCCTAGAAAACCCCATGGATTCGTCCAAGACACTCCTAGATTTGATAAATGAATTCTTAAAAGTCTCACATTATAAAATCAATATACACAAATCAGAGGCATTCATATGTGCCAACAACTGTCAAGTCGAAACTCAAATAAAAAATGCAATACCTTTTACTATAGCCCCCCCAAATTAAATATCTAGCAATATATTTAATGAAAGATATGAAAGACATACAAAGAGAATTATGAAATGCTAAAAAAAGAAATTGTAGAAGATATAAATAGATTTTAAAATCTGCCTTGTTCATGCATTGGTAGAATCAATATCATTAAAATGTCAATATTACCTAAAGTGATGTACAGATAAATGCAATCCCAATCAATGTACCACCATAATTATTTACAGATCTAGAAAAAATAATTCTTCATTTTGTATGAAACCAGAAAAAACCTCGTATAGCCAAAGCAATCTTTAGTAAAAGAAAAAACTGAGAGGCATCAGTCTTCCTGACTTCAAGCTGTACCATAGAGCAATAATAATTAAATCAGCCTGGAACTGGAAAAAGAACAGAAGATCTTTGGAATAGGACTGAGATTCCAGAGATGATACCATCTGTGTATGGTAACCTAATCTTTGGTAAAGCAGACAAAAATATACAATGGGGAAAAGAATATTCAATAAATGGTGCTTGGAAAACTGGATAGCTACATGCAGAAGAATGAATCAGGATCCTTATCTCCACCTCTCACAAAAATCCACTCAATATGGATAACAGGCTTAAACCTAAGGCATGATGCCTTAAGAATACTAGATGAAGAGGTTGGGAAAACCCTTTCAGACATTGGTCTAAACAAAGAATCCTTGAAGAAGACCTCCAAAGCAATCACCACAGCAACAACAACAACAACAACAACAACAAAAAACCAAATGGGATCTGATCAAATTAAAAAGCTTCTACACAGTCAAGGAAACTATAATTAGAGCAAATAAACAACCTACAGAATGGGAGAAAATATTTGCTCTCTACAGTTCTGGTAAAGGTCTGATAACAAGAATCTATCCAGAACTCAAAAGAATTAAGTAGAAAAAAATCAAACAACCCCATCAAGAAATGGGCAATGGAAATGAACAGAAACTTTTCCAACGAAGACAGAATAATGCCCTGCAAACATATAAAAAAATGCTCAACATCTCTAATCATTAGAGAAATGCAAATCAAAACCACAATGAGACATCACCTAATCCCAGTGAGATTGGCCTGTATCAAGAAATCCCAAAACTGCAAATGCTGGTGAGGATGTGGAGAGACAGGATCACTCTTACACAGCTGGTGGGTCTTAAATTAGTGCATCCATTTTGGATAAGAATTTGGAGATACCTCAAAGAGCTAAAAATGGAAATACCATTCGACCCAGCAATAGCATTATTAGGCATTTATCCAAAATAGCATAAGACATTCTATTATAAAGACATCTGCACCTGAATGTTTATGGCAGCACAATTAAGTATTTCAAGGATGTGGAAACAACCCAAGTGTCCATTAATTCATGAGTAGATTATTAAAATTTGGCATATGTTGAGGGATTATCAAAATGGCAGATTAGGGATGACCTCCTGGCTCTCTGCTCTCAGACTGGGAGGTGAAGAAGGCGACCTGAATCACTTGAGGGGGTAGTTCTCCCACAGGATTGGCTTCACAGAATTGCAGGGAAGCTTAGAGGGGCAGCAGTGCTGGGAAAAGGAGGGAAGTGATGCAGTGGGTTTGCCGTGAAGTTCCAAGAATCTGAGTGGTACAGTGGGGATTGGAGTGCAAGCTGGCCGCACTTAGCAGCCAGCCGATCGGGACTGTGTGATCTGTGCCACAGTGGGACGACTTCTCCTTTGCCAACCTCCACACCCACACAATCAGGGAAGTGCCTGAAGTCAGTGTGAAGAGGTAACATGGGAGGTCAGGCAGTTCAGACAGGAGGCAGGAGTGGAGAGCAATTAGAAATCTACGGTGACCGGTGCAGGGTCTCCTTGGCTTGGAGATCTGTACACAACAGAGGCATATGCCTCACTGGTGAAGGGACAGAAAAGTGAGACAGATTGCTCATTTGACTGAGTGGTCCAGTGGACTCCGGCGACCCAAGTGCAGGTGGGGAGGGAGTGGTAGAGGGAGTGAGCATGATCCTCAACAGATCCTCCCCAGGGGTCTGCAGCGGACCCAGCTCCACCTGGTCATGCAGAAGGGATAAACTTTCCACCCCTTGGTGGAACCTATCAGGGTTCCCCAGCCGCTTCAGCCTTGTGGGCTAAAAAGTGGTAGAGTGAGTGTGACCCTCTGCGGATCCTCCCCAGGGGACTGCAGTGGACCCAGCTCCGCCTGGTCATGTGGAAAGGACAAATTTTCCACCCCTCAGCGGAACCTGTCAGGGGTCCCCAGCCACTTCAGCCTTGTTGGCTAAAGAGCAGTAGAGCGAGTGCGACCCTCTGCAGACCCTCCCCAGGGGTCTGCAGCGGACCCAGCTCCGCCTGGTCATGCAGAAGGGATAAACTTTCCACCCCTCGGCAGAACCTGTCAGGGGTCCCCAGCCACTTCAGCCTTGCTGGCTAAAGAGCGGTAGAGAGAGCAAGTGAAACTCTCTGCGGATCCTCCCCAGGGGACTGCAGCGGACCCAGCTCTGCCTGGTCATGTGGAAGGGACAAACTTTCCACCCCACAGCGGAACCTGACAGGGGTCCCTAGCCACCTCAGCCTTGCGAGCTAAAGAGTGGTACACTGAGCGCGACCCTCTGTGGATCCTCCCCAGGGGCTGCACTAAGTGGACTCAGCTCCGCCTGGTTGAGAAGAAGGGACAAACTTCCACCCCTCGGTGAAACCTCTCAGGTTTCTCCAGCCGCATCAGCCTTGCAGGCTAAGGGGTGGTAGAGTGAGGGCAAACTTTTGCGGATCCTCCCCAGGGGGCTCCAGTGGACCCATCTGAACGTGTGGAAGGGACAAACATTCCACCCCTCGGCAGAACCTGTGAGGGCTCCCAAGCCACTTCAGCCTTGTGGGCTAAGGAGTGGTAGAGAGAGCGTGACCCTCCATGGACCCTCCCCAGTGGGCTGCAGTAGCCCAAGTTCCGCTGGTGTCACACAGAAAAGGGAAAGATTTCACTTCTTGGCAGACCATTTCAGTGGCCTCCGGCTGCTCAAAATCTGCTGACATTACAGGTCCAAAGTACATATCCCCAGATCTGCCAAGGATCGTCGCTCCTGAATTCCAGATTTTACCTCATAATCCAGCCCTGTCATCTCTGATCCTTGACAAAACATACAGATGAGAAAGAATGAGTGAAAGTTCACAGGAAACATGAAGAAGCAGAGAGAAAAGTCACCTCCAAAGCAAAATATTCATTCTCCATCGTCTGACACCAACTTACATGATTTGAGTAAATGGACGGAGGAAGATTTCTGAATATGGATTGCTACAAAACTAAATGGAATTGAAGAGAAAATAGAATCACAACATAGAGAAACCACAAGAACTATACAGGAAATGAATGAAAATTCTCCAAGGAAATTGAGATTATCCAGAAGAACCAAACAGAAATTCTGGCAATGAAGGAAACAATCAAGGATCTCCATAATACAGTGGAAATCCTAAAGAACAGGATGGACCATACAGAGGAAAGAATATCAGAACTGGAAGATTATGCCTATACTCTAAACAAATCAGAGGAAGAAAGGAAATACAGAAACAAGAGACAAGACCAAAGTTTACAGGAAGTGTGGGATTATGTTAAAAAACTGAATTAAATATAAATTGGGATTCCAGAAGTGGAAGAGGAGCATTCACAAGGGCTGGAAAACTTATACATGGAATACTTGAGGAAAATATGCCAGGCCTGGCTAGAAATCTTGATATCCAAATCCAAAAAGCACACAGAACTCCTGGGAGACTCAACGTGAAAAGGCAACAACCTCGTCACGTGGTTGTTAGGCTGACCAAAGTAAATGTGAAAGAAACAATTCTCCATGCAGTGAGACGAAAGCAGCAAATGACCTATAAAGGTAAGCCTATCAGACTAAGAGCAGATTTCTCATATGAAACCTTACAAGCCAGGAGGGATTGGGTGCCTATCCTTAATCTTCAAAAACAGAACAAAGATCAACAAAACCAGAAGCTGGTTTTTCGAAAAGATAAACAAAATTGATGGCCCTCTTGCTAGATTGACAAGGACTCAAAGAGAAAGGACTCTAATAAACTCAATAATAAATGAAAAAAGAGAGATCACAACAGACACCACAGAAATTCAAAACATTATATTTGACTATTATAAAAATCTATATGCACAAAAACTAAAGAACGAAGATGAAATGGACAAATTTCTGGACCCATACAACCTCCCTATGTTCACCCAGGAGGTAACAGAATTCCTAAACAGACCAA
>VBSM01002223.1:19385962-19404623 GCA_008086735.1 Cheirogaleus medius | reverse complement strand
AAAAAAAAAAAAAAAGAAAATGTCACCTGGTTTGATATAAAAGAATATGACAAGGTGATGGGATGGTCACAAGATTATCATGCTACCTAAAATTGTGGTATCTCTTCTGCTAGCAGACTCTCTCCTTGATAGCACTGATGAAATATCCTGTCTTGTGTGAGAAGCCAACTTGGGAAGAAACTGAATGCAGTCTCTGTTCAATTTCTTCAAGAATCTAAGGCCCTTGGTTCAAAAGTCACCCTGGCAGTTTGCAATTTATATTTACAATTAATCCACACCATCTTAAAAATAATAGCATATCACATGAAAAGTAGAATGAGCACCTTCATAATAAAATAATCCTAATTCTTCCCTCCAATTTCTTTTAAATTGCAGTCATTCTTTTACCCTACATATAAGCATATGTAAACATGTATGTATTATGTATGTATAGGACAAATACTTAGGCATATCTAATGAACGACAGTGGTGTTATTATATTTAACAAGATGATATTTGTTAGATTAGAACATAAAAAGTAAAAAATAATATTACCTACGGTAATCATTTAAAAAAGAAAAAAAAGAGAAAAAGTATAAACAATATGCCAAGAATAAAGAGTAGATAAAATCATATGAAATGCTTAATTAAAACTACAAAACATAGAAAACAAGTGGAACACAAGAATAGAAACTGACAACACAACAAACAGAAGATAGTAAAAAAATTGGTAGATATTAATCCAATGATAGCAACAATTGATTTATATGTCAGCACTCTAAATGCTCCAGAAAAAAGACATAAATTGCTACAGTGGATGAAAAACAAGACCCGAATATGTATTTTCTGTAAGAAATGCACTTTGAATATAAAGAAACATATAGATTAAAAGTGAATGAGGGAAACAAACATATCTTATTTACACTAATCAAATAAAGAAAGTGTAGGTATGTTAATTTCCAAATGCAAATCTACTTGGGTAATTTTAATTGTTTTCTAAGTTATCAGTTGTTTTAAATATAATGCACAAGAAAAAAATGATGCCAATATAATGAAAAAGGGGAAATATTATAGAAAAAAATAATTTATATAACCCATGTTAGAGCCACAGGAGAAAATCAAAGGACATATAAGATGGCATGCTATCACAGAAGTGTAACCATGTGTACGTCCTTGAGAAAGTTTCCATTTGATCAGCACCCAGTCTCCCCATGAGCTTCTATTCCCACTACTGTAATCTTCACATAATATTGCTCCCTGAGGTCCGATGAACCACTGCCCTCTAATTGTGTCCTCTTCTGTGCCAAGACACAATTTTTCTCTTTTCTGTCCTCTCCCCTGCTTGATGGACTCACTGCTCCTCACTCTCTATAATTTACTCAATATTCCTCCTCTTTTTGGCCTTTCTTGTATATCCCATTCCAGGTCTGATGCCTGTCTTCTCAGTTCCACAGGTCATCACTTCCTCTTTTAGCTTAAATTCCTCTTATCTTTTCTCAGTGACCACTGAACTGAGTATCAGAGACTATGAAACTTTGTCTATGCTCTTCCCCTGTGAGCCCAACACAAGCAGTGGACAAGGAACAACACAGAAGATTTTCCTTTATATTGCTTTGGCAAATAAATTATAAATAACTCAAACTCCTCACCAACATTCTTGTATAATTCTCAAGAAAATTCAACATTCTTTCAATCTGAAGAGGATTTGAATTTGAAGATGGACATGTCTCTTGTTGTCCTTTTCCTCCTTAGGCTAGGATATGAGCCCTGTCTCCCCTCAATCACTTCTCCAGCCTCCCATTCTCAACCCACTGTAGGAACCCACAAATGGATCATGCTCCTTCTGCCTCATCTGCCCCTTTTATTTCCTTTGCCACAGTGTTGTCCTTTTTCACAAATAAAACTTACTTGTACAAATTGATTTAGTTCTATTAATATGGTTCCCTTGATAAGTATTTTGAAAGCCATATTTTTTTTGCCATATTTCATCCACTTCACTAAGTATGTCTATGTGTATGTATGAGTACTTTCAAATATTGTCTTGGTCACTGCTACACTTATGTGAAACATACCATGTTTTAAATTTTGTGCACATGGATGAATATGACAAAACTTGTTAAAATTAATGAAAAACAAGATACAAATATTTGTTCTTTATAAAAAAAACTTTAAATATGTACATATGTATAACTTAAAGAAAATTTATATAACAAAATATACCATGATAACACTAATTACATAAAAGAGGAATAGCACTATTAATTTCTGAGAGAACAGATTTTGAAGCAAGGGAGGCTATCAGGGACCAGTTGCTGCTCAGTCCTTGGTGGCATGTCCTAGAGGGGAAATACCATGCCCACTGCATCATCTGAGCTTGTGCAGGAGGCACCCATAGGAGTCTCTACAAGTTCCTGCCACCATGGGCTGTTGATGGTGGAATAGAAATGCTCTTTACTGGGACTGATTTTCTCCAGAAAACAAGAAAAGAAAAATAAAGGAGAAGTATGGCATTGAATAAATTCAATAAGAATGTGGTAAAAATGATGCAGGGAGTGTTTTTTGGGAGGACTGCCTGAATGTCAGAGAATGATGTGCCAATAGTGATATTTTTAATGTTCTAAATACACATGTTTATTCAAGATTAAGCTGGTGGCTTATCTCTGATAAGCAGCTCCTTATGTTAAAACATTCCAAGCCTTCAGACAAAGCTTCATGTCTTTAACAAATTACAAATCTAAGAATATTTAAACCCACCTATAACCTGTAAGCTCCCTGCTTCAAGGTGGCCCACATTTTTAGGCCAAACCAATATATGCCTCCCACTTATTGATTTATGACTTTACCTGTAACCCCTGTCTCCCTGAAATGTATAACACCAAACTGTAACCCGACCATAGTGAGTCCACTTGCTGAAGGCTTCTTGGGCATGGCTCTGGGTCATAATCCTCAAATTTGGCTCAAGGTAAATCTCTTTAAAATGAAAAAAAAAAGATACAGGTGACAACTTTAAACTCCTATCAGCTTCCCTTAATTCATTGGCTGCCATGGTAATAGATAATGGAATAGCACTAGATTATTTGTTAGCTTCAGAAGGAGGAGTTTGTGCAGACTGTAAACACCTCATGTTGTTGCTATGTACATACCACAGGACAGGTAGAAGAAAGAGCCCAACAGATTCTGGAAAATGCAGAATGGCTAAAAATTCCCTGAAAAGGACATAGCAGACAGAATTTGGAACTCCCTCCAATCTGTCCTCCCAAAAATGACTTGACTCCTACCCTTAGGACCCCTAGTAATGATAATACTAGTCCTCCTCTTGGGATCTTGTCTATTACAACTTTTTATACATTTTCTTAAACACAGAATTCAAGCCATCATCCACAAATCAATCAGAGAGATATTTGTGATGGAACAACCCCTTCCACATCTTCAACTCAATACTCAACCATGACAACATCCTTTATCAGTAGGAAGTAGTCAGAAAGGCAACGATGCCAGCTCCCCAACCTTTTATTTTTTTTAACCATACCTTACCCTTCATTTTCTTATATGTATATAATTAAAAGGGTGGAATGTTAGGCTTAAAAAATTCACCCTCCCCAAACTTCCCTCTAAACCTCCTATAAAACCCACCACTCTCCCCTTCCTAGGGGTATATTAGGCATGTAGCCTTTGTCAGACCCTAGAGAGATAAGGGAATGAAATGTGAGAGGGTAACTTACTCTCCTTATCCCTCCTGATAAGGACTAAAGTTATCCTTCCTGGTTGTTCTCTAGGTAGACTTTCCTTATCCCTCCTGGTTGCTTGAAAAGAATTTATTTACTCCTCCCAGAAAAATGCTCTATAAAACCCAAGGCTTTTCCCTTTTCTCTCATGGATTCCTTTTTCAGCCTCCACCCATCTGCACCCAGATGTTCAAAATTATCAGCATTTTGCTACACATTAGGCTTCCTGTGTATCTCCCTCTCTGCTCTGGAGCTAATATTCTGAAGCTTCACAGATTTGTGTTTTGAGCTCTGAGTTTCTTTGAGCAAATTCTTGATCCTAACTGGTTTGAAAGTTGCACTAAAAACTGTACTGGACTGGAATCATTGAATCTGATTATCCTGCCTCAAACTCCAAGGTGGCTTGGACTATAGGCATGTGCCACCATGCTGGGCTGATTATTCTATCTTTTTGTAGAGACAAGGATGTGCTTTGTTGCTCAGATTGGTCTTGGACTTCTGGCCTTGGATGCTGCTCCTTCTCGGCACCTCAAAGTACTAGGATTGCAGCCATAAGTCACCACTTGTGACTTTTAATTTGATATTTTGAAACACTTAAAAAATTACATTTATGAAAAAATGGAAATTTCTCTTCCATAAGCATGTCTGAGAGGGAGGACTAAGTCACAAGAAATTCTTAGCACTCACTGTTCTAAGTTTACATGCCAGGTCTTATCTTTGTTTAGGATAATTTTCTTGGCTATATTATCTTAACTGAAATATAAGTTTGCATATAAGCTTTTTTTTTTCCTTGCTAGGAGCAAATGATGGTACAATATTTAGGCCTAAAGTCCTAGCTCTGTGCTTTTGAAATATAAATGTTCTACTTGTTTCACCTAGGAGTTATCATTTTAGAAGGCAAATTGTTGCCTAGTTAACAATTGCTTAGAGCAATAAAACAGATAATTAAAAAATTAACAGCCTAAATAAAAACTGTGTTTATTTTTTAAAGCCAGCAAATAAAAATTCTGCTTGTCTATATGTCTGCATGTTTGTGTCTATATATGTCATATGTATATAATATGTTACTACCAAAATATGCAAAACAGCTCTAATTGACTTTGATATAAATACTTAAATCAAATATTTTATAAGGGAAAGAGAAGAGCACTGAAATGTCTTTTAGTTGGCATGAATTTGGTCATGTTTGATAAACAAAACTAGTTTTAAAACTGTTATTAAAGTTTAGAGGTTTTAAGGTCATAAACCTGATATTTCTGTAGTATTTTTAAATCTTGCTGGATTTGACTGTGACATTGTGCTTTTGGGTTTAAGCCTTTGGATTATGGGGACTGGATAGATGGCCATGGTGAGGCCTGGGGGCATTTTATCAGTGCCTAGACCAGCAGCTATATTGATAGAGAAAAGGAAAATTCCACTAAGCAAAATCCCTCCCCATGAAACTGCTAAACTGCTGCCACTCTTGCTTCTGTAAACTGCTTGCAGCAACTTCTGCCGTGATAAGATAAAACAGGAAGAAATTCCACAGAAACTCTATACCAGGAACTGGGGTTGCTCGAGACCCTGCCCCAGTAAAGATAACCACATTGTAACTGTGCCCTACACCCTCTCTAAAACAAAATGTATAAAAGACTGCTATACTCTCTCTTCAGGGCTCAGAATTTGGTGGGAAGCCCCGTCTGAGACCACCAGCATAAATAAACTTGATTCTCTCCACCCTTTTTCTGCCATTCAGTTTGTTCTTGGTCAGCTCTGCTGTAACATTTGGTTAACTGACCGGGGAATTCCTGACTACACTGACTCTTTGAGGCCACCGGCTCAGGACAGGATGCCAGAAGGTCAGCCCCAACAACTGAGGGAGCCAGGAATTCCAAATCCCCTTTGTGGATATTTCTTCACTTTGCTCAGAGTGGCTCTGCAGACTGCTGAGCCCTTAACCCTCCAGGACAAGGTAAGGGTGTAGATTATCAACAAGAAGCCAATGGACACAGTAAGGTCCCAGGACCCCACCCCCAGTCAGTCAGGCTCATCCCAGTGGACAGAAGAAGAGCTTGATCATCTCCCACAGGCAGAGGTTTCCCAGGAGGGAATGTAATAACCTCTTGTTTGACTGCTCATGTGAATGTGAAAGGTTCCACAGCCTATGGCTATGGAACTCAATTTGGTCCTCACCTGCATATCTGTGGCAGCATCACAAGGCATAATGGAGACCCACTCCCCAGAAGGGGAATTAACTGGCCCAAGACTTATACAGGTGCACCTTAGCCAAGATGTGCCTAAATTCCCATGAGAGGAGCAGCCAGGTGGACAACTAAAAGCCTCCCCATCCAGTGCAACAATGCTCACAAGCTCATCCTGGGAGGGAAAGAGTCCAAACCCACAGTCCTGAGGTGCATTCTAAAGAATTTTAAGAAAGGGTTCTCAGGTGATTATGGAGTTAAAATGACTCCTAATCACCTCTGTACACTCTATGAAGTTGGATGGCCCTCCTTTGGAGTTGGGTGGTCTGATACTGATACACTTGATGTCCCCACAATTCAGGTGGTTTGGAAAATAGTCACAGATACTCCAGGGAACCCAGACCAATTCACATATATCTATTCTTGGCTGGAAACAGCCCAGACTCTAACTCTTTGGGTTCAGTTCTTCATAGAAAAGGGTCAGAGTAAGGTTCTCTTCACTCAGAGGCCCAGGGGAGTTAAACATGAAACAAATTACAAGAGCTCAGGTGTTAAGACTATCCAATAGGGACACCCAAAAGATGACTTAGTCCTGCCTCCACTGTACGTTCCCACTGACCTGATCCCTGGGCCTCCACCACCAACAGCCCCGGACACACCACTGCCATCAGTCTTGCCACCCCAAATGCCAGAAACATCACTGAAGGGACCCCAGTAGCCCACCATCTGTGCTCTGCCCAGAATCTGATTCCAGCCCTCCAGCTGCTGGTCTGAGAGGTTTGAGGCCAGCCCCTAATTGCAGATGATGGAACCATCCAGCCCGGGTAGCCAGTCCTCTACTACCAACCTTTTTCCACCACAGACCTTCTAAATTGGAAAAAAACACACTCCCTCATATTCTGAAAAGCCACAGGCCATGATAGAACTCCTGGAGAGCATTTTCCAGACCCATCAACCAACTTGGGAGGACTGCTGATAGCTATTCCTGACATTCTTCAACACAGAAGAGTGATGCAGAATCACCTCGGGTACCTGGCAATGGATTAAAGACCATGCACTGGTGGGGGTCCTTGACATGGAACCATGGGCCCAGCGTGCTGTGCCTGACACCATGCCCACATGGGACTTCAACACTCCCAGAGGCTGGGATTCACTGATCAGGTATTGGGAGGCCCTCGTACATGGTATCTGGGAGAGAGCTAAGAAGTACACTAATATGAACAAGGTTGCCCTAGTCAAACAGAAGGCAAATGAAACACCTAGTGAATTCTATTAGCACCTCTGTGAGGCTTACAGAATCTGCACTCCCTTTGACCCTGAAGCACCTGAGAATCAACAGATGGTGAATGTGGCCTTTGTGACACAGGCTCACCTGGATATACAATGGAAATTAGAGAAGCTGGAAGGCTTCACTGGGATGAACATTACTCAACCGATGGAAGTAGCCCAGAAGGTATACATGAATCAGGACCGAGTTGCTCAAAGAGAAATCAAAAAGAAAATGAGACAAAGGGCCTCACTCCTTGCAGCAGCACTCGAAAATCCCACATACCCTGAGAAACTGGGCCAACAGCCAGAAAGAGGACCTCGAAGAAGGGGGACACTGAGACCAAACCAATGCACTATTGCAAGGAAACTGGAAACTGGAAGAATGAATGCCCCCACTGAAAACCTGTCCCCCCAAGACAGAACCTTCCCCAGGGATTCCAGCTGGAACCAGAAACACAAGACTTCATCAGACTTGCAGGCATCAACTCAGAATATGGCTGACCGGGTTCCTTCAACCTCAGCCTCTGGGGACCTATGGTTGGTATGAATGTGGGGGGCCAGCCAGTGACTTTCATGGTGGACACTGGGGCAGAACAATCAGTGGTGACAACCTCAAGAGCCCCTCTCACAAGATGAGAGGAAACAATAATACAGGCTACCGGGGACCAGGTTGCTCAACCCTTCTCTTAAGCCCGAACTTGCCAGATAGGAGGATATAAAGTGACACATGAATTCCTGTACCTCTCGGACTACCAAATCCCTTTGCTGGAGTGGGATTTCCTACATGAGCTAGGAGCCCAGATCACCTTTCACCCTGGGGGCACAGCCAATCTCTTGCTCTAGGCCCCTGGATCCCTCGGGATGGCAGTCACAGTCCCCAGAGAAACAGAATGGCAACTCTACAGTGACAGCGTTCCAAGCAGGGAGGAACCCCTTCAGGTACAACTCCATCAAACCATTAGGGAACACCTTCCCCCAGAATTCAAATAAAACTTTCCATCAGTCTGGGAAGAGGACAACCCCCCGGGTTTAGCACACTTACAGGCACCAGTAATAGTGGAAATAAAGCCAGGGTCCCAGCCTGTAAGAAAGCGACAGTATCCCATCCCGAGAGATGCACAGGAGGGAATTCAAAACCACCTAGACAAACTTCAACAGGAAGGCATCTTAGTAGAATGCCAGTCTTCATGTAACACTCCTTTGTTCCCAGTGAAGAAATAGGACAAGACTTACCAGCCTGTCCAGGACCTATGAATAATTAATGAAGCTACAGTCACTCTTCATCTGGTGGTGTTCAACCCCTACAATTTCCTTGGACTTATCCCGCCAGATGCTAAGTGGTTCACTAGCCTGGACCTGAAAGATGCTTTCTTTTGCCTAAGAGTGGCACCAGTGAGCCAGCCATTTTTTGCCTTTGAAGGGGAAGATCCTGACACTGGAAGAAAAAGAAAGCTTAGGTGGACACGATTACCATAGGGTTTCAAAAACTCACCAGTGATATTTGGAGAAGTACTAGCAGCAGACTTATCCTCCTACCAGAGTGAAGAGCTCAACTGGATTCTCCTAAAATATGTAGATGATCTCCTCCCAGCATTCCAGACAAAAGACAATTGCCTACAGGTTACTGGGGCCTTACTCAGTGAAAAGGGCCTTACTCAGTGAAACTGCTCACTGAAAAGGGATACAAAGTTTTTTGGAAAAAGGTCCAGATTTGCAGGAAAGAGTTCAGATACCTAGGTTTCCAGATTTCTCAAGGGTAGAGGGAGCTGGGACATGAGCAGAAATATACAATCTGCTCAATCCAGAGGCCCAGTAGCTGAAGACAACTCCAAGAATTTCTGGGAGCAATTGGGTTTTGTTGTATCTGGATCCAGGGTTTTGCACACTTGGCCAAGCCATTCTATTAGGTCTTATAAGGATTAGAATCAAAAGACTTAAATGGTGAGATTAATAAGAACAAGACTTTAGAGACTTACAAACTCAATTACAAATAGCCCCAGCACTAGGACTACCTGATCACACCAAAGACTTCAACTTATTTGTTAATTAGCAGGACCTGGCGGAAATAGGAGTCTTGACCCAAACTGTTGGACCATGGCAGAAACCTGTAGCATATCTGTCCAAGCAGCTAGACATGGTGGCATCTGGATGGCCTTCGTGCCATGGCAGCAACAGTACTCCTAATCAAGGAAGCTGACAATTTCACTTTGGGTCAACACACCCGTGTTCACATCCTGCACATTGTCATACAACTCATTAACAATTTGGGACACCAGTGGCTCGCCAGCAGCTGACTGGCTCAGTATCAAGGACTGTTATGTTACAATCCACAAATAACTCTGGAGGCTGTGCAGACCCCAAAACTGATGACCCTTCTGCATGTTGACCCAAGACTCCCAGACCACAATGGCTTTGAAGTAACAGAAGAAGTGTATGCCAGCAGGCCAGGCCTTAAGGCAGCCCTCTACCTAACCCTGAATTAGAACTCTTCACAGATGGCAGCAGCTATGTGGGGATGGGAAACAAAGAGCAGGCTACACAGTTACAAACAAGACAAGGTAATTATGGCAGGATCCCTGCCAACTGGATGGTCTGCACAGAGGACAGAACCGCGGGCCTTAATCCAAGCCCTAAAATATGGTCAGGATAAAAGGACAAATATTTACAATGATTCAAAATAAGCCTGTTGTGCTTTACATGTACATGGAGTCATTTATAGGGAAAGAGGACTATTAACGACAGGAGAAAAAGAAATCAAAAACAAAGAAGAAATTCTCCAATTGTTACAAGCCATATGGGAACCAAAAGAAATTTCAGTTATTCACTGCTGGGGACATCAAAAGGGGACAGACCCAGTAGCCACTGGTAACCGCCTTGCTGACATGCAGCTGATCAAAAGCCCCCTAACAATAACATTCAAAACATCAGTCAAATCCTGTTAGCATCTAAGTGGTCAGAAAAACCCAGTTATACACCAGAAGATGATTGGGCAAAACAAGAAAGTGGTACATAGGATAAACTTGGATGGTGTCACCTATCATCCCCAGAAAACTAGCATGTCCAATTATCTCTCAATATCCCCTTTTGTCCCACATGAGAAAGACAGCCCTTTCCAATTTACTCAACAAGTATTACTACATTGCCAGGCTCCCATCCCTTGTTATGACCATCTGTGCTCGCTGCCAAGTCTGTGCCAAGAACAAGGTGACAACACAGCCCAGGCCCACCCCAGGCATCCAGTACACAGGAGTTTCCACCTTTGAAGAAGTAGAGATTGACTTTGATGACGTAAAATTGTGCAGGGGATTCAAGTACCTGCTGGTTATGTTGTGCACCTTTTCGGGTTTGGTCGAAGTCATTCCCACATGGACTGAAAAAGCCAGAGAGGTAGTAAAATCCTACTAAAAGAAATCATCCCACAGTATGGACTGCCACTCTCATTTGGTAGTGACAAAGGGCCCAGCTTCATGGTGGAAATTATGCAATCTATGGCTAAAATATTATGAATCAAGTGGAAACTCCATACTGCCTATAGACCACAAAGTTCAGGGAAAGTAGAACACATGAACCAAACCCTCAAGACCACTCTCACAAAGTTGTGTCATGAAACACAACCACCCTGGACAGATCTGCTCAGTTTAGCACTCCTCAAAGTAAGATGTATCCCAGGACCAACAGGGTACACACCCTTTGAAATTCTATATGGAAGAACCTCACCCATAATTAAGAGGACCAAAGGAGATATTAGGTAGATAAGGGAAGAAAGTCTACACATACAACTTGTTTCCCTATCCAAAGTCCTAAATCAGATTAATCATACTGTGTTAGAAAGGACTCCCATAGCCTCAGGACTCCCAGTCCATTCCCCCCAACCTGGGGACTCAGTCTGGGTTAAGGAGTGGAAAAAGACACCCTTAGAACCCACTTGGACAGGCCCTCATACTGTTGTCCTAGTCACCCCTACTGATGTTAAAGCTACAGGTATAATACCTTGGATCCACCACTGAAAAGTAAAGATGGTTGTGCCTGATGACTGCCTAGATTCCTGGACAGCACAACGGGACCCAGAAAATCCACTGAAACTTCACCTACATTGGAAACCCACCCAGACTACAATACAAGGAACTGTGCCTGCCAAATGAATGAATTGGCTCTCAACATTGCTACTGGACTCTTCTGACTTTTGGCTATACCCTTGGGCATCAGACTCTATACAGTGACCCCTAAAGACTGGATAGCGGAGGGGCAATAACCTTTACTATATTTTATTGGGCCACAGCAGGATGTTTCTTCTACTTTGGCACTAATTCTAACCCCCTTAGCAGAGGGAAGATCCCCTCCCATATGCCCGTGCTTATCAGAGGGGAAGACCTGCTTCTGGCTACCATCCGGACTCAGGTGGTGCACAGGGACCAGATCTCATTTTATATCTTCAACCTACATGCTGGGTCATTGGTACTCCACAGCCACCCTGTATACTTATAAGGGCTCAACCTATTGGACCGGGCAAATCTCTATCCTGGATCCAATCAATTGTGGGCACCCAATGGGAAAGATGGTGTGCTGAACCTACTATACACATGTAGGAATGTCAGATGGAGAGGGAGTGCAAGACCAAGCAAAAGAAAAACTTGATCAAAGAATTAAAACAGAACTCATCCGAATTGGTCAAGCTACCGCACTCCCATACAGATGCCCCAACCTCAGTGGAATTTGAAAACTTACAGAACCAATTTAGACATCCATATTAATTGCCAAATTCTTAAATATTACTCTATGAGCCCTGCCCAACTATACTTCCTGCTAGGTTTGCCTCCCACTACAAAAGCTGGTCTTTATAGTCCCAGTGCCCTCTGGGTGGAAGGAAACTACCAACCCCACTGCTCAAACTAATTCCACTGCTATTCTTGGGCCAGTAGCTGGCAATGTTAAACTGGTCATCCTCCCAAAGTCAAGCATAACATGTCTCCATAAGATGCAAGGAAATCTATCAGTAGAGGAGGTCCCTGGAAGTATATGACCACAGAATAAAACTGAGTCTGGGAAAGAAATGATCTGCTCCCCAAAAGGTATCTTTTTCCTCTGTGGAACTCAGGCATATTCCTGCCTTCCATCAAACTGGTCTGGTAGCTGTGTACAAACATTCCTCACACCTGATATCTCTATTTTTAAAGACAATAAATTAGAAGAGGCTCTGAGCCCACACGTAAACATTTGGCAAAAGCGGGCTCTCTTGGCTCTTCTCCCAATATGAGGAGGAATTGCCATCGGGATAGGAACTAGATTAGGTGGCCAAGGAACTTCATTAGACACATACTATAAATAATCCTAGGAATTAAATGAAGACATGGAAAGAGTAGCAGATTGACTCATATCTCTACAAGCCCAAATAAATCCACTAGCTGTGGTGGCCTTAAAGACTGCCCAGCCCTGGACCTCCTTACTGCAGAAAAGGGGGGAACTTGCATCTTTCTGGGGGAAGAATGTTATTATGTAAATCAATCAGGGATAGTAACAACAAAAGTTAAAGAATTAAAAGAAAGAATAAAAAAGAGAAACCAAGATTTAGAACAGTCATGGGAGGATGGTGTGAGGGGGAAGAGAGGGAGGAAAGTAGATCTTTAGGACTTGAATGAGGAAAAAGTTTGCAAGTCTGGACAGAAGGGAAAAGTGCTCCTGAGAGATCGGCTTTGGGGAGGGGAGGGAGGAGAGAAGAACACTTTTTTCCCCCCTTCCACTCTTAAAAGGCTTCTTTCTCCTCACCCAAGTCGACTGGCACAATTGGGACACTCTCACTCTTTCTCTCCAGCTCTAGCTCTCTCCCTATAAACCCTCAAGATATGTCAATTGGTCATAGCCAGCTGGGAATTTCGTGTGGGTGCTGAAGGAGTTGTGGGAGCTGGAGAGAATTAAACTGCTTGGAGTCAGCCTGGCTGCCAGGTTGTTCTTACTGGCCCTGAGTCTTTGGGGGCAGCCTGCAGAGGCTGCGAGTGAGAAGTGAAGAAGGTAGACAACCACACGCAAGGGATCTGCATTTACGCTGGATCAGATTCACAAGACTGCAGAGAGACACCAGGATACGGAAAACTTAGACAATAATCAATGGTGAACCAAAAAATCTTCCACAAAACCCGGGGAGTTGGAAATATACAATAGGGAGAGAGCGCGTCCGCGCGTCTGCCGCCCCATGAGCTGGCCAGAGGAGGCATTGCTTCTGCTTTGCACAGGGAGATGATACCTCCCCCACTGAACCCCGCACCCACGCAGGCAGGGAATTGCCTGAAGTTGGTGAAAGGTGGTAACGCGGCAGACGAACGAAGTGGAGTAGAGTCTGGAGCAGGCAGCATTTTGAATTCTCTGCAGCATTCCACTGAAGTAGTGGTGAGTGGGAAGGGTCTGAACTCAGCAGCCACTTCCCCAGCACCCCTGCGCCGCTCTGTAGCTAGTGGAGGGCTGCACAGGAAGCGGTTTTCAGACATCCCCTCTACCCTAAACCGGCTGAACTCCTTGGGCTTCTGGAGAAGGCAACTTTTTGATCATCCAGCATTCAGCTGAAGTGGTTGTGGTGGGGGAGGGTCCCAACCCAGCAGCTGACTCCCAGCACAACCACTGCCACTCCATAGCTTGGAAAATCTGTGGGGGGCCACCCGGGAAGCGGTTTTCCAATATCCCCTCTACCCTAAACTGGCTGAACTGCTTGAGCTTCTGGAGAAGGCAACTTTTTGATCTCCCAGTGTTCCGCTGAAGCAGTTGCAGGTGCTGAACCTGCAAGTTCAGAACACAGTGGCCACCTCCCCATACCACAGAAACAAGTGCCGAATCTGACATTCCACCTCAGGATGCTTCCAGGTCCAGGAAGAGGGGACTCTACCTTAAAGGAGGCTTGGCCTTTGGTTATGGCTGAGGCTTTGGCTGGTGCTGGCAAGACAGAGGGAAGATCCCTACACATAAACTACTGGGTCTCTGTGAGCAGGGGAATTAGGGAGTGCAGCAGTCATTTGGAGCCAGCCTGCCAATCCCAACACAGTCTTCCGCCAAACAGGGGACCCTCTCTGTCAGCGTTGGCAGGGCATTCCACCACCACCCCGTAGCTTGGAAACACTGTGGAGGCCTGCTCTGGAAGTGGTCTCAGATCTCCCCTCTGCCTTAACCCGGCTTTTGGCCTTGGAAGGTGCGGAAAGGGGAGAGCGGTGTTTTGTTCAGTGGCTGTCTCGCAAGATTGAACTAGGGTGGTTTCTTGCTGCATTGAGCCATTTGTGATCTGTTCCCAGAGAGCAGAGCCTGTCCTAGCAAGGCAGAGTTGCAATGGAGGCTGCTATTCTGGAAGACTCTAGGAACCCTTAGGAGTAGCAACACATATGCTTAAGACTGAGATACCTGTATATAATATTTGGAGACTGAGAGCACAATACAAAGATCTTGGGATACATTGATAACTGACTCCTTCTTGCAAACCACAGATAACAAAAGAAAGAGTAATCACAGAGCCTTACACAGTGCCTTCCACTTCAACCTAGTGGTGGAAACCGGTCTCCATCTCACTAGAGTTAACGATCCCTTGGGTGTCTAAGCAAGGGGCCCAATCCCACTAAACTCTGTGGACAGAAGGTGAAGATATCAGGTCAAAGATAACCCAACAGGCTCAAACTCCTCTAAGATGATACAGGACCAGAGCACATACTCCCCAGCTCTTCCAAGGATCATTCCTTTGGAACCCCAAAACACAGCTCATAATCGAGTTCCAGCACCTCTTGTCCTCAATAAAGTATCCAGATGAGGAAGAACCAGGAAAGATAACAGGAAGCATGAATGATCAGAGATAAAAGTCACCTCCAAAAGAAAATACTCATTCTCTACCAACCGACACTGACTTACATGATATGAATAAACTAATGGAAGAAGAATTCTGAATATGGATTGTTAGAAAACTCAATGGAATTGGAGAGAAAATAGAATCCCAAGTTAGAGAAAACAAAAGAACAATCCAAGAAATGAATGAAAAATTCTCCAAATATATGGAGGTAATCCAGAAAAAACAGTCAGGAATTCTGGAAACGAAGGAAACATTCAAGGAACTTCATAATACAGTGGAAAGCCTCAAAAACAGGATAGATCATGCAGAGGAAAGAATTCAGAGCTTTAAGATTATGCCTACACCTTAAAAAAATCAGAGGAAGAAAGGGAGCACATAAACAAGAGACAAGACCAAAGCTTACAGGAAGCCTGGGGTTATGTAAAAAATTTGAACCTCATATTGATCGGGATTCCAGAAGGGGAAGAGGAACAATCACAAGGGTTGGAAAACTTATTTCATGGCATACTGGAGGTAAATATGCTGGGCCTGACCAGAAATCTTGATATCCAAATACAAGAAGTGCACAGAACTCCAGGGAGACTCAACATGAATAGGCGATCACCTTGTCATGTGGTTATTAAGCTGACCAAAGTAAATGTGAAAGAAGCAATCCTTCTTACAGCAAGGTGAGAACAACAAATAACATATAAAGGAAAGCCTATCAGACTAACAGCAGCCTTCTCATCTGAAACCTTACAAGCCAGGAAGGAATGGGTGCCTATCGTTAATCTTCTAAAACACAATAAGGCCCAAACTAGAATTCTTTATATGGAAAATTAAGTTTCATCTATGAGGCTAAAATAAAGACCTTCTCAGAAAAGCAATCGGTGAAGGAATTTGCAAACACCAGACCAGCCCCACAGGAAATTCTCAGACCTGCCTTCCATGGTAAACAGGGCAATAGATATTCCTCAAAGTAAAATCCTCAAAGAATTAAAGACTAGAACTCAAACTTCATGATGCCTCAAGGAATAAGATGAAGCAACCAGACTTCACCCAACAATATGAATGGAAATCTTTCTCCAATTTTAATCCTCTCAATAAATGTAAATGGATTAAACTGTCCTCTGATGAGGTATAGACTGGCAGAGTGGATAAAATCCCATAAGCCTAGTATCTGCTGTCTACAGGAAACACGTCTAGCTGACAAAGATGCCTCCCGGCTGAAGATCAAGGGATAGAAAACTATCATCCAGGCAAATGTAAGTCAAAAGAAAGTATGGGCAGCTACACTATTTGCAAATAACATAAAGGATTTTAAATAGCAAGAGTAAAACAGGGTAAAGATGGCCACTTTTTAATGGTGAAAGGGAAGATACAACAAGAAAATTTAATAATCCTTAATATTTATGCTCCCAATGCAGGAGCACCCAATTACATAAAGCAAAAATTGTCTGAACTAAATACCATGTTAAACAATACTGCCATAGTAGAAGGGGACTTCAACATTCCACGAAATGAACTGGATAGATCCTCCAAACAGAAATTAAGTAAAGAAATAAGGGACTTAAACAAAGCTCTTGACCAAAAAGGACTGACAGATCTCTACAGAACATTCCACTCAAATAAAGTTGAATTTACATTCTTCTCAGCAGCCCATGGATCCTTCTCCAAAATTGATCACATACTAGGCTACAAAGCAGATCTCAAAAAATTCATGAAAATAAAAATAATACCATGTGTCTTCTCTGTCCACAGCAGTATAACATTAGAGTTCAACTCTAAGAGAAATACATAACACTTCACAAAGTCATGGAAACTAAACAATCTACTGTTCAATAACTATTGGGTCAAGGAAGAAATTCAGAGGGAAATCAATAGTTTATTCAAACAAAATGACAATGGAGCTACATCTTACCAAAACTTGTCGGATACAGCAAACACATATCTGAAGGAAACCTAATAGTAATAAATGCTCACATTCAAAAAACAAAAAGATTAGATACAAACAACCTAATGAACACACTCAAGGAATTGGAAAAAGAAGAGCAAACCAATTCCAATCTTAGCAGAGGAAAAGAAATAACTAGGAACAAAGCACAACTAAATGAAATAGAGAACAAGAGAATTACATGGAAGATCAACAAAACCAGAAGCTGGTTTATCAAAAAGATCAACAAAATTGATGGCCCTCTGGCTATGCTGACAAGACCTCAAAGGGAAAGGACACTAATAAACTCAATAAGAAATGAAAAAGGAGAGGTCACAACAGACACCACAGAAATACATAACATTATGTTTGACTACTATGGTAATCTATATGCCCCAAAACAATAGAACGAAGATGAAATGGACAGATTCCTGGATTCACACAACCTCTGTAAATACACCCAGGAGGTAACAGCATTCTTGAACAGACCAATCTCAAGCTCAGAAATTGAAGCAGTAATTAAAAACCTCCCCAAAGGGAAAGTCCTGGGCCAGATGGCTACACTTCAGAGTCCTACCAAACATACAAAGATGAACTCATACCTATACTACAGAAAATATTCCACACCATTGAGAAGGATGGTATCCTTCCTAACTCATTCTACGAAGCCAATATCACCTTGATACCAAAACCAGGAAAGGATGCAACAAAAAAAGAAAATTACAGACCAATATCCCTCATGAATATAGATGCAAAAATCCTAAATAAAATTTTAGCAAATAGAATTCAGCAGGACATAAAAAACAAATAATCCAACATGACCAGGTGGGCTTTATTTCAGGAATGCAAGACTGGTTAAACATACACAATTCTATAAATGCAATCCACTTCATAAATAAAATAAAGAACAAAGACTATATGATTCTGTCAATAGATGCAGAAAAAAAAATTTCACAAAATCCAACATACTTTTATGATAAAAACACTTAACAAAATAAGCATAGATGGCCCATACCTTAAATTTATCAAGTCCATTTATGACAAATCCACTGCTAATATCATACTAAATGGGGAAAAATTGATATCATTCCCTCTTTGAACCAGAATTAGACAAGGATGCCCACTATCTCCTCTCCTATTCAATATAGTGCTTGAAGTCCTAGCTATAGCAACCAGGCAAGAGAGGGGTATTAAGGGCATCCAAGGGGGGGCAGATGAGATCAAGCTCTCACTCTTCGCCAATTATATGATGTTATACCTAGAAAACCCCATGGATTCATCCAAGAGACTCCTAGATTTGATAAATGAATTTGGTAAAGTTTCAGGTTATAAAATCTATATACACAAATCAGAAGCATTCATATATGCCAAGAACCATAAAGCAGAAACCCAAATCAAAAACACAATACCCTTTACTATAGCCCCAAAGAAAATTAAATATCTAGGAGTATATTTAACTAAAGATACAAAAGACTAATACAAGGAGAAATACTAAACACTAAAAAAAGAAATTGCAAATGATTTAAACAGATGGAAAAATCTACCTTGTTCATGGATTGGTAGAGTCAATAGCGTCAAAATGTCAATATTACCTAAAGTGATCTACAGAATCAATCCAATCCCCATCAAATTACCATCAGTATTCTTTACAGAGCTAGATAAAACAATTCTTCACTTTGTATGGAACCAGAAAAAACCTCCTATAGCCAAAGCAATCTTAAGTAAAGAAAACAATCTGGGAGGCATCTGTTTTCCTGACTTCAAGCTGTACTATAAAGCAATA
>VBSM01002223.1:19370159-19385862 GCA_008086735.1 Cheirogaleus medius | reverse complement strand
AAACAAATGGGATCTCATCAAATTATAAAGTTTCTGCACAGCCAAGGAAACTATTAGTAGAGCAAATAGACATCCAACAGAGTGGGAGAAAATATTTGCTGATTCTTTTTGTGTTTTGTTTTCCAGAAGTCAAGAAATCTCCTTCTTCTTTTGAGTTATTTGTAGTTTACAACAACTATATATTTATAAGGAAAATTTGAAGCATTAATTTTTCTCTCTACTTGATTTCTCCAGAATTTGAAAACGCTTTGTGAGTATTCTTAATTTATGGCAGAAGTTTTATTTGAAGAAGTTCAGTGAGAATGTGTTTTCTTCTACAATAAGACACAATGGAGGATATGGGTTATTGTGCCAAGATTTTGACTGGAAGGGCATGTTTTCAGAGGTGCCCAGACTGTGTTAAGGAATTAAGGTTAACTTTATAAGGCTGATAGAAAGCCCTTTGGAAAAAATGGCCAGGTATCTCATCAATAATATTTGCTGATCTATGGTGAATAGAATTGTCACTTTCTGATAGGTCCAGGAATCCCAAGTCACTTTGGGACCTCATAAAAAGAGGAATTTACCTAATTCATAAAAGTATGCAATGGTACAGATAAACTTTGACTTGACTTGAGAAGTTTTTAAGTCTAACCTGAGATTCCTTACGAAAAGTTTCCAGTAAAATTAATTTTGAAGGAATAGAAAACCTATATGGCTAATAATTATTCTTATTGCACTTCATGCAAACAATCAGGCCATAAATAATGAGAGTCCAGTTTATTGGGTAAGTAAACTAATCCTAATATTACTCATATTTAATTAAAATGAGAAGCTTCAGAGAGAGAAAAACATGGTTCAGCCATAATAATTAATAAAAAAAAAAAAACAACTATAGCCCACCTGTCATTGGACTCTAGTCTTGTACACAGTTTTTGAGTTTTTGATATTTGCCTTCAATTTGGACTGAATCCTGAATTCTCTCCTGGTTAAAAGTCTCCAGATAAAATCCCCCATTGACCTCTTAATAGAGGGTTTCCAGGAAGATACCAGGATACCTGGTAGCAAAGCTTGCTAGAAATACTAGTCCTAATTTACAGAGTGCTGACAGAGCCATGATTAGAAATCTGTCTGTGACTGTAGGACTGGTTGTAGAAAAAACTGCAAAATGTTTTATGGGTCAACAAAGGTACCTCATCTCACTAGTCCAGGTAGTCTTAGCTAATGAGGAAGCATTCCTCATTAGCTTAGAATTCCTGTTGGCAAACAAGAGGAAGTCTGTGCAGTATTAAACACTACCTGCTGTACCTCAGGAAAAATTGAAACCTGAAGAGAAAAAAAAATTCATATTAGTTCTACAGGGGCTCTTAAAGCTAGGCATTATATATCTTATAGCCCATTGTTGACTTAAGTACTATGCTAAGGCTGTAATTAGGAGTACTAATGTTCTTGTCATACAAACCTTAGGTCCCAAATCCAGCACCTGTGCATATTTGCAGATGACTGCAAAATGATTTTGGTTCCATTATCCTGTGCTGAATCTCAACTCCATTCCTCCTCAGCCAGAATGTTCAACTGCCCTTTCCATTCTCATTTTGCCCACACTTCAGGAATAATGTTGGGGAAAAGCCCACTGGGGAATTTAAACAGCCTTTCCAAATTAATAAAGGGGTACAAGGCTAGAACTGTGATAAAGGCCTAGCTAAAAATAATGATAATAATTAGCCACTGTCCCCCTCTTTGCTTCTCTGTCACTGCTGCTCTGGAGTCACATAGATGGTAGTCATAAAAATTCTTAACTTTCTCCACAGGTAATATCACCTTTTTGAAACCTAGGGGTAGTTTCTGAGATATCTTCCAGGTCCCACATTCCAGTGGAAAGTCTGACCCACCCAAACCAGTGGCACATACAGAGGAACTGATCTCAACTGGTATTGTAATCCCCACCTAAGAACCTGGTCAGGAGAGTAGACAATTTCTACAACCTTAAGGTTCTGTCCTGAACCTAGCCAATTAGCACACTGAATTGCCGACACCAAACTGTCTTTAAAAAGCCTATCTTCCAAAGTCTTAAGGAGGCAGATTTGAGAAATTTCTCCCATTTCCCTATTAAGCACTATGTGGATTAAACACTTTCTCTGCTGCAAACTCTGCTGCCTTGGTGCATTGATTTCCTCTTGGGCAGTGGGCAAATTAACCTGGTTGGGCACCAATAATACAGCACAATACCATGCGGTCATCAGCCAGCTCCCTCGTTATAGGTTGATTACATTGGGCAGCTTCCACCATGGAAGGGGCAGTGTAATTTCCTTACTAGAATAGATGCTTATGTCGCCTATGTACTTTCTTCCCTTTGTGCGACACTTCTGCCAATACTACCATCCATGGACTTACAGAATGCCTTCCACACTATCATGGAATTCATACAGCATCTCTTCTTACCAAGGAACACTTAACAGCTAAAGAATTTGCTGGGCCCACACTCATGGAATGCACTGATCTTACCATGTTCCACCCCATCCTGCAGCAGCTGGCTTGGTAGGACAGTTGGGTGGACTTTGAAGTAGCAGTTACATCACCAGCTAGGTGACAATTCTATATAGGGCTGGAGCATGGTTCTACAGAGGGTTGTATGTTCTCTTGATCAACATCCAAAATATGATACTCTTCTTCCTTAATTAGGATTCACAGATCCAGGTATCAAGGTGTGGATATGGGGGTGGCACCACTCACCTTTATCCCTAGTTACCCACTAGTAAATATTTTGCCTCCGGTTCTACAGATTTTACGCTCTTCTACCTTGGAAGTTTTAGTTTCAGGGAGAAGAATGTTGCTACTGGGAGACACAAAAATGATTCCTTTGAACTAAAATTTAAGAGTACCACCTGGCCACTTTGGGGTCCTCATGCCCCTGAAGCAACAAGATAAGAATGGATTGATGGTATGGGCAGGAGTGACTGAAGTATTACATAGAGAGTATACATCATAATAACTACAATGTATGCATTGACATAAAGAGG
Source organism: Cheirogaleus medius (assembly GCA_008086735.1). NCBI lineage: Eukaryota > Metazoa > Chordata > Mammalia > Primates > Cheirogaleidae > Cheirogaleus > Cheirogaleus medius. Next base: position 19,382,863 of record VBSM01002223.1, on the reverse strand, counting down.
GAAAAGTATTTAGCAAGTAACATAGCTTATAACCCCTGTTATAATGGAATGAAAGAAATAACCTGACAATATGTTTTGAAAATTTCTTCCATCCTAAAGACATGTTGTAATTCAATACCCCCATGGAAAATTTGAAAGGTGGGGTCTTTAAAACTTTATTGAGTCTTGAAGACTCTTCTCTCATAATTGAATTAAGCCATTAACAGAAGTGGAAGTGGTTCTTTAAAGTATTGTCTTATAAGCAACAGAAACAAATTAAAACATTTTGTGTTTATATTAAGAAATGAACATGTCCCTGTCCTTTCTCATGGAGTAAAATATTATGCTAGATGGGTGAAAATGTTTCTTTAATTACAAATGCCCAAAATAACTGCATGGAAATATCTGCTCTCCTGATCTTGAAAGAGAGAAATGTAGGCCAGGTCATCTGTATCTTTCAGTCCAGGTCTCTAGGCTGTAGGAGCTTGTTTTCTCACTGGAGGTATGAATGTGTCATAAGAAATAACCCATGTTTGTGGGCCAAAAAGGCAAGAGACTTGATTATGTAGATGTTTGTGGTAGTACAGTCTGCTGTCCCATGGCTTTGTGGCCTTTGCAGCTAAGGTTCCTAGACAACCCTGGTGGACCCAGCAGCATGCTGTGCCCTGAGAACAGGAAACTGTGTGGAGAAGAGTGGACAGTCCTCCCTGCTATGGAATTCTTTGCTTAGACATCACATATGCAGAGTCACCATTCAGCCTGTGTCCCTCTCTTAGATCATTGCATGGAAGGTGGGAATATGTTGTCCAGTGTTTCTGTTTTTTGTTATTTCTATCACACTTTCTCCACCTGTACACAATACATTCCAAATCAGTCACATTCCTTTACCTTTCAAAATTTTTTTTCTAAAGTTTATTTTCGCAGGTTTTGTAAGCAGGGGCTGGGCTGAATCCCCATGTCTGTAAATATTTTGTCTTTCTATTTATGTTTTTTGGTACCCTACTCCCCTGTTACCATGACAATGCCTATTCTGTGGTGTTTAGGCTTCAAAATTGGTAATATAATTCCAGAATAAGTGTCCTCACAATTTTACAAAGGCTTGAAAGGTATAATTGCTCTTTTAAAACTTGAGAAAGGAAACTCTGTACCATGAACATACTTTGCGAATGAAAAAAAAAAATCTTTTATGTTCTGTGTCAGTAACATTTCCCAATCTTGGTGTCTAACATTCAGAAGTGATATCTTTCAAAAAGTCTTTCATGAGATCCTGCAGACACACTGCCAAACAATGCCTTAAAATGAGGCTCTCTTGGCTATGTGAGGCACAAGCACTTATCTTTGCAGTATTGGTTATTGACACTCAATCTGGTGTCTGGGTAACAGGAAGTGGGAATAGGTAGGAAAAACTGAAGTAAATCCTTGGAGCATTATCTCCTGAGTCCAAATCTGGTGTTTGTTGGTTTGTTTTCCCTGTGTTTGGTTTCTTGGTATTATACAAAGATGCTTTTTAAAATACATTTTAAAAATGTTTAACTTCATAAAAGTTGCAAATATCCTACACAGATTTTCATATGCCCTTTATCTTCCTATAATGTTAATGTGTTACAGAACCATAATATATCTAGGAAAATCCAGTAATTGACCATGGTACAGAACTCTTAATTGAAGTGCAGAAATTCCATAAATATTACCAAATTTTCTACTAACATCATCTGTCTGTTGTAAGATCTCATCCAGGACACCACATTGCATTTATGTCAGGTGCTTTACTTATTTCTGCATAACATATCACCACATAGTTTAGTGGCTCAAAATCACAAACACCTTACTCACAGTTTTTCTAGGTCAGGAATCCTCATGTATGTGACAGAGAGCAACTGAGAACTCAACTGAAGAGCTCAGGTGGAGAAGGATTGGCTTTTTTAGGAGTCAATTGCTGCCTGGGTCGAGATGACTTCACTGGTAAATTGTTACAAACCTTTAAAAAATTATGAGAATCTTTTATTAAATTTTCTTCCAAGAAAATAAAAACAAGAGAGAAGATCATTGTCCAATACATTCTATGAGGACAGTTAATGTTTTTTACAAAATTAGACAAAGACATTTCAAGAAAGTAAAATTATAGCACAATATGTATTATAAATACATAGGCAAAAATTCTGAAGGAAATAATATCAGAACAAGTCAGCAACATAAAACAAGATTATACACTCTCAACAAGTGTATTTATCTCAGAAACATAAGTTTGCTAAAATATATAAAAGCAATTTATGTAATATATTTTATTAATAGAATAAACAACAAAAAACATCATCTCTAAAGATGCAGTATAAGCATTTAGAAAATGGTATACCTACTCATGGTAAAAATACTTAAAATTATGTATAGAAAGGAAATATCTTTACTTAAAATGACCATCGACAGAAAATTTCACCTAACAACAGATAGTGTCAAGAAAGTCTCAGTAATTTCCCCAAGATTAGAAACACAAAAATGATGTCCACTTGTGCCACTTGTATTGAACTTTGCACTGGATGATGTAGCAAAATTAAGCTAGTGAAATAAGTATAAATTATTAAGATTGATAAGAAATCAAACTGTCCTTATTTGTAAGTGACACAATCAAATGCATAGAATCCTAAGGAGTTCATTAAAATAAAATTAGAAGAACAACAACAAACCTGCCCAGTAATAATTCAGGGCACAAGGTCCATAAAAAGTTAATCCTATTTGTATATAACAATAATTGATATAAAATTAATCTTAGAAGACAATTTATCTTAATATAGTGCCAAAAGGAAAGATATATAGGAATTAATAAACATAATAAGTATAATATATGTACACTGTGAACTAAAAAGTAAATTGAAAAAATTAAAGACATTTGAACTCAATGAAAAAAACATTCTGTTTTCATTGATCAGAAGGCTTAATATTGTTAAGATGCCAATAATTTTCAAATGGATCTGTGGTCTATGGAAATCCTAACTTTTATTATTTTTTTCATTTTAAATTAGCAAGCTGTTTCTAAAATTCACATGAAAATGCAAGTGATCCAGAACAGAGAAAACAATACTTAAATGATGAAAAAAGTTGGAGTACTTCACTCATACTTCTTGATATCAGAATTTATTACAAAGTGGTAGTAATCAACATATTGTGTGACCAGTGAAAGAATAGACGTATAGGCAAATGAAATAGTGCTGTGTATCCAAAATTAATCTTGACAGTTATGTTAAGCTTATTTATAAGCAGGCCAGATAATTTGTTATGGGACAATATTTTTATAACAAACATTAGTGGGACAAATGGATATCTAAATACAAGTTCACTCCTCTATGACACCACACATAATTGACTCAAAATAGCTTATAGACCTAAATTTAAAAACTAAAATGAGAAATCCCATAAAATAGAATATGGAAATAAATCTTCATGGTCTTGGGTCAAAAAAATATATACATAAGCTATGACATCAAAACACAAGTGACAAGAGAAAAAATATAGATCAATAGAACATCATCAAAATTAAAAATCTTTTGTCCTTCAAAGAATACCATCAAGAAAACCCAAAATGGCAGAAATGTTTTCAAATCATATAGCTGACAGGGGATTATTATGTCTAGAATATATTAAAAATCCTTACAATCTAAAAATAAAAAGGGACGTGTTCTAACTAAAAGTAAGTAAATTGTGTGAATAGACATTTCTCAAAAAAAAAAAGCTATACAAACGTCCAATGAGCACATGAAAATATTCTCAACACCTATGTCCTTAGCAAAATTCAGATGTATAACATCAGGAGATACAGTTCACAAATCTTAAAAGCAAATTCTTAAGTGAAAGAAGCCCGTTTGAAAAGAGTACATACTACGTAATTCTATTTCTATGACATTGTGGAAAAGATGAAATCATGGAGATGGTAAAAAGATTACTAATTACCAGGGACTTTAGCCATGAAGGTTGAATACATGAAATAGAGATTTTTGCACATGTGCAGTGAAATTATTCTTTATGATACAATAATGGGTGTTAATTATATAATTTTTCTGAATAAGGCTGAAGTGCATGGCACAATCATAGCTTACTGCACCCTGGATTTCCTGCACTCAAGTGATCCTACTGCCTCAGCCTCACTCTCCACTGGTTGGGAGTACAGGTACATACCACTATACCATATTTTTCTGTTTTTTATTTTTTGTAGAAGTGGGTTTTCACTATAGAAGCCAGGCTAGTCTCAAACTCCAATCTCAACAGATACTCCCATTTTCACCTTCAAATTTACTAGAATTATAGTTGTGAGCACCCTGCCTGCCCAACCTATACTACTTTTCAAATCCTGCAGAACCCACAACTCAAGTGCAATCATGAGAAAAACATCAGAGAAATCTCAAATGAGAGATGTCAATGTCATCAAATCAAGAAAATTCAGAGAAATTGGTTGAGGCAAAAGAAGCATAAGGTAACATGATATCTAAATATGATGTGTTATCCCAGAATAGATCATGGGATAGAAAAATACCAATGGGTGAAAAATAAATTTTGATTTTTAGAATGTTCATCGCTAGCATATGACAACCCAACTGAATTTTATGTGTTAATTTGTATGCTGAAATTTTGCTGAATTTGTTTAATAGCTCTATTATATTTTTTTGTGGATTTTCTAGGATTTTCTCTTTAAAAAATTATCTTCTTTTTAATTTGAAACAAAGAAATCAGATTAACATGTGGATGCCAGTGGATGATAATATATAATATTGGTTTGTTAATAGTGAGAAACATCCCATATTAATTTAAGAGTCTAATAATAATGGAGAATCTGTGTTGGGCATATATATAAACTCTCCACACTGGCTATACAGATATTCTGCAAATCCAAAGCTACTGTAAAATAGAAAAGATTCTCTTTGTTAAAAAAAATTCCATTGCTGAGCTTAATACACATAACATTTTCAATATTGTTGATGCTCCAAATGTGCATTGCCCCATTTCGTGGTCTTTTTTAACTCCGTGAAACATACTATTATTTTGAATGCCCTCATTGTCATTCCCTCATTTTTAATTCTACACAATACATTGGTCAGTTTTCTTGTCTTCAAACTTAGATAAATAATGGTTTCTAAATTTATACTTCTAATCAAATTGTGAGAAACCATCAGAAGAATCTGTATTGTCTTAAATCCTACCAACTACTTGATCAGTTATTTTGACAAGTGTCACGATTCTGCCAAATAAATGAAGTCTGAGAACTGTTGCAGACTGGACAGGATCAGATGTGGTAGGCAGACCCAAATATGGTGATCAATGCTTCCAACCTCTTGGTATACAAAACATTGTATTCTAATACCCTCCCTGAGAAGTTGGGCAGAAAATGACACCTGGTTTGATATAAGAATATGAGAAGGTGATGGCATGGAAATAGAGTTATTATGCTACATAAAATTGTGATATCTGTTTTGCTAATAAACTCTCCCCTTGATAGCATTGATGAGGCGTTCTGCCTTGTGAGAGAAGCCAACATGGAAGGAACTGAATTCAGCCTCTAGTCAATTACTTCAAGGACCTCAAGCCCTTGGTCCAGTAGCCTGCCTGGCAATTTGCAATTTATATTTATTATTAATACAAGCACCCTTTAAAATAACAGTAACGTAAGAGGTAGAATGAAAACATTGTAGTAGTCAAATAGTCCTAATTCTTCTGTTCAATTCCTTGTATATTGCTTCCATTCATTTTACTGATATATAAGCATACTTAAACATATATATATGTATGTACATATATAACATACTCTTAAGCATACCTAATCAAAGACAATGGTGCTACTATTTTTTAACAAGCTGTTATTTGTTAGATCAATTAAGAATATAAAAAAGTTTTTATTACCTAGGGTAATCATTAAGAAAGTAAAAAAGTAGTATAAATGATATGCCAACAATGGAGAGAAGATAAAATCATATGAAATGCTCAATTAAAACAATGGAAGGTAGAGAACAAGTGGAATACAAGAATAGAAACAGACAACTCAGCAAATAGAAGAATGGGTGTTGTGAAAGATGGCGGAGTAGGGGTGTCCTCCTGGCTCTCTGCTCCCAGTGCGGAAAGTGAAGAAGGTGGAAAACTACACGCAAGCGATCTACACATCCACAGGACCAGCTTCAAAAGCCTGCAGATATTCACCAGGAAACAGAGGGATAAGACAATCTACAGCTGAAATCAAAGGTGATTTGGATATTCTTTCCCATGGAATCAGAAATATACAACAGGGAGGGAGCAAGCCATGGCAGCAGCACCAGCCCTACCTGGCGCTGAGAGTCGTCTTCTCCTACACTGAGGTCCTCACCCACTAGGCCTGGAAGTGCTTGAATTTGATGGGAAGGGGTAGCACCAGACAAAGCTATGTGGAGAGGAGACTAGAACAAGGAACATTTTGAACTCCCCTCAGTGCACAGCAGAGGCAGTTTCAGGTGGGGGAGGGTCTGAACCCAGTGATTGCTTCCCCACTTGGCAGGAATGAGAGCCCACTCTGGTATCTCTCTGCAGGTCCAGGTCTAGGGTGAGGGGAGTATACATGAAAGGAGGCTTGGATCTTGGACATGGTCGAGGTTTTGGCTGGTGCTGGGTAGACACAGAATGCAAAGCGAGCTTCCTTGATCCCTTGGGACTCCGCAAGTTGGAGTAAGTCCCTCTGCACCTCCAACACTGCTCCCGTCTCCCCATCCCTGCAGTCTGACTTGGACTCGGTGTGTGCAAAGGGTGGGGGGAGGGAGTGGCCATAGGCGCTGCTGCCTCCCAGTCCAATATTGGATGGTAGGATCCCTTGCTACACAAGCCCCTTGCTCTCTGCGCCCAGAGAGCAGAGTTCGCCAGGGCAGTGCCAAGCTGTGAAAGAAACAGGATTTTCCAGAGACAGCCTGGATAGAAACTTTCACCCACATCTCCTGCAACTTGGCTCTGGGCTGTCTGCACCAAAGGTCCCAACTCTGGCTAGGGGAGGAGCTGAGAAAAGGGCAGAGTCCATACCTGCCCCTTGTGTGCGGTTCTGTTTCCAGGGAAATGGTTGGGGGAAATAGGCGGGTGTGCTGGCCCCGCCAGCCTGAGATTGGACAGTCTCTCACCACACAACTCCCTTGCTCTCTGCACCCAGAGAGCAGAGTGCGCCAAGGCAGGGCCGAGCTGTGAAAGAGACAGGATTTTCCAGAGACAGTCTGGATAGAAAACTTTCACCCACAGTTTCCAGCAACTTGGTTCTGGGCTCTCTAGCCAAAGGTCCCAACTCCACTTTGGGGCAGGGCCGAGAAAAGGTCAGAGCTTGTGTGCAGTTCTGCTTCTAGGGAAACTGTAGGAGGAAATAGGTGGGTGTGCCTGCCCCCCCAGGTTGATATTGGACAGTCTCTCGCTACACAACCCCCTTGCGCTCTGCGCCTAGAGAGAAGAGTTCACCAGAGCAGGGACGAGCTGTGAAAGAAACAGGATTTTCCAGAGACAGTCTGGATAGAACTCTTTCACCCACAGTCTCCAGCAACTTGGTTCTGGGCTCTCTGCACCAAAGGTCCCAACTCCAACTTGGGGCAGAGCTGAGAAAAGGGCGGAGTCCATACCTGCCGCTTGTGTGCGGTTCTGCTTCTAGGGAAATAGTTGGGGGAAATAGGCGGGTGTGTGTGTCTCGCCAGCTTGATATTGGACAGTCTTTTGCAACACAACCCTCTTGCTCTCTGTGCCCAGAAAGGAGAGCCCTGCCTGGGCCAGGTCGAGCTGTGAATGAGCCGGGCTTCTCTAGAGAGAGCCTGAAAAGAAACTTTCACCCACTCTTTCCTGCAATTTGGTTCAGGGCTCTCTGTGCCAAAGGTCCCAACTCTGCCTTGGGGTGGAGCTGAGAAAAAGTTGAGAAAAAGTTGGAGTCCTTACCTGCCAATTGTCTGTGGTTCTGTCTCTAGGGAAAAAGTAGGGGGAAATAGGCAGCTGTGCCTGCCCCACCAGCCTTATATTGAACAGTCTCTCAATACACAACTGCCTTGCGCTCTGCGCCCAAAGAGCAGAACTCGCCTGGACAAGGCCGAGCTGTGAAGGAGCCTGTTTTTCCTAGATAGAGCCAGGAGAGAAATTTTCATCCACACCCTCCTGTGACTTGGGGACTGACACTTTATGTAAAGGACAACAAGTCTGCTTTGGGGCGGAGCGGAGAAAAAGACTGTTCCCATTCCTGCCACCTATCTTCAATTTGCTATTTAAAGAGACAGTAGGTGGAGAGTGGCCGGTAGAGGCTACCCTACATGTCTGATCTCAGATGGTCTCTCTCAGCACAAGCCACCCCATGCTCTGTGTGCAGAGAGAAGAGTCCACCTGAACAAAGTGGAGCTGCGAAAGTGGCGGCTTCTCCAGATATAATTGGAAGAGACATTGTCACCCACACCCTCCTGTGACTTGAGACCTGACGTTTTGTGCCAAAGGTTCTGTCTGAGCCTTGGGCCAGAGCTGAGAAAGAGACTATTCCCACACCTGCCATTTACCACAAATTAGGAGATTAAAGGGGTATAAGGCAGAGAGTGATGGTTCGCACTGCTGAATTGCCAGACTGATCTTGGGTGGTCTCTCGCTGCTCTATCCACCTGCGCATTGTGTTCAGAGAGCAGAGCTGGTCTTGACAAGGTGGAGTGGCCAAGGTGACTACATTTCTAGATATAATCAGGGGTGACACCAACACCCAGACTCTCCTATGACTTGGGTCCAGGTGCTTCACATTATAGGGTCTAACTCCACCTCTGGGCAGTGTTGAGAAAGAGGTGGTTCAATCCAAAATAAGGATTCCAGGATTGTCACCTCTGCTTCACTTCCACCTACCCACCGGCGCAGGCCACAGAAAAGTGGTTCTAATAGCCAATCAGGACAGTCAATTAAACTGAGCCCCCTCTCTACCTCTTTACTGTGGCCTATTAACTGGTGCCTACAACCATAGGGTAAACTCCACTCCCATGAAATACAGAGGAGTGAGGGAGCTTGTTGTCCGCGCTGAGAATTGATGGAGCTGAAAAGTACCCTCAGCGGTGACGAACCCCCAGGATTCTGTGCAGAAGGACCTGACCTCATCCTGGCAGGAAATAAGCCACATGGCAGGTCTCAGTTTGATTTGTAACTCTCTGAGGCCTAGGGAAATGAAAGTCAGCCTAATCTCAGAAATTATCATAGCGCCTACATCTTCAACCTAGGAATTGAGATCGATCCTGAGCCCACAAGAGTTATCTAACCCTTGAATCCCTAAGCAAGGGGACTAAACATATTAATCTTAATAGACATAAGGTGAAGACATTAGATCAAAGATTATCCAAATGACTCAAACTCCTCTAAGGCACCACAGGACCAGATCACATACTCCAAGCTCTGCCATGGATCAATCCTTAGGAATTCCAGAACTTTGCTCATTACCCAGTTCCAACACTGCCAGTTCTCGACAGAACTCCCAGTTGAGAATGAACCAGTGGAAGAACACAGGAAACATGAAGGAGCAAGGAGAAAAGTCACCTCCAATAGATAATACTCAATTTCCATCAACCGAGACCAACTTACATGATATGATTAAACTGAAGGGGGAAGAATTTCGAATATGGATCATCAGAAAACTCAACGGAATTGAAGAGAAAATAGAATCACAACATAAAGAGAACACAAGAGCATCCAGGAAATGAATGAAAAATTCTCCAAAGAAATTGAAATTATACAGAAGATCCAATCAGAAATTTGGGCAATGAAGGAAACAATCAAGGATCTCCATAATAAAATAGAAAGCATCAAGAACAGGATAGACCATGCAGAGGAAAGAATCTCAGAGCTCAAAGATTACACCTATGCCCTAAACAAATCAGAGGAAGAAAGGGAACACAGAAACAAGAGACAAGTCCAAAGCATAGAAGAAGTGTGGGGTTACGTAAAATAGCCGAACCTCATGGTGATCGGGATTCCGGAAGGAGAAGAGGAACAATCTCAAGGGATGAAAAACTTATTTCATGGAATACTCGAGGAAAATATGCCGGGCCTTGCCAGAAATCTTGACATCCGAATACAAGAAGCTCACAGAACCCCTGGGAGACTCAATATGAAAAGGCAATCACCTCGTCACGTGGTCATTAGGTTGACCAAAGTAAATGTGAAAGAAGCAATACTCGTGCAGCTCAGTGAAAACAATAATTAACCTATAAAGGAAAACCTATCAGACTAACAGCAGACTTCTGATCAGAAACCTTACAGGCTACGAGGGATTGGGTCCCTATCCTTAACCTGCTAAAACAGAACAAAGCTCAACCCAGAATTCTTTATCCAGCAAAATTAAGCTTCACCTATGAGGGAGATATAAAGTCCTTCTCAAATAAGCAATCACTGAAGGAATTTGCAAAGACCAGACCAGCCCTACAGGAAGTTCTCAGACCTGAATTTATAAATGAACAGGGCAATAAACACTCCACAAAGTAAAATCATCGAAGATTTAACGTTTACACCTCAGACTACATGATGGCTCGAGGAGTAAGGCAAAGCAACAATGTGAATGATAATCTTCCAATTTCTATCCTCTCAATAAATGTAAATGGCTTAAACTGTACTTTGAAGAGACATAGAGTAGCAGAATGGATAAAAACCCACAAGCCTAATATCTGCTGTCTACAGAAAATACATCTAACCCACAAAGATGTCTTCGGCTGAAGGTCGAGGGATGGAAAACTATCATCCAGTCAACCAGAAGTCAAAAGCAAGCTGGGGTAGCTATACTATTTACAGATAACATAGGTTTTAAAATAGCAAAAGTAAAAAAGGATAAAGAGGGCCATTTTATATTGGTGAAAGTGAAGTTACAACATGAAGACTTAAAAATTCTTAATATCTATGCTCCAAATACAGGAGCACCCAATTACATAAAGCAAACATTATCTAATCTAAACACCATGTTACACAACACTGTCATAGTAGCAGGACACTTCAACACTCCACTGAATGATCTGGACAGATCCTCCAAACAGAAAAAAAGCAAAGATATAATGGAACTGAGCAGAGTCCTTGATCAAAAAGGTCTGACACATCTCGACAGAACATTCCATCCAAATAAAGTTGAATTTACATTCTTTTCAGCAGGCCATGGATCCTTCTCCAAAATTGATCACATCCAAGGCTGCAAATCAGATCTCAAAAAATTCAAGAAAATAGAAATTATACCTTGTATCTTTTCTAACCATAGTGGCATAAAATTACAGTTCAATTCCTATAGTAGCATGCAACACCTCACAAAATCATGGAAACTAAACAATCTATTATTTAAAAACTTTTGGGTCCAGGAAGAAATTCAGAGGGAAATCAGGAGTTTCTTTGAACAAAATGATAAGGGTGATACTTGTTACCAAAACCTGTGGGATACAACAAAAGCATACCTGAGAGGAAAACTAATAGCAAATAATGCTCACATCCAAAAAACAGAAAGGTTACATACTAACAACCTAACAAATAGGCTCAAAGAATTGGAAAAAGAAGAGCAAACAATTTCCAATCCTAGTAGAAGAAAAGAAATAATGAAGATCAAAGCAGGGCTTAATGAAAGGGAGAACAAGAAAACTGTACTACAGATCAACAAAACCAGAAGAAGGTTTTTTGAAAAGATAAACAAAATTGATGGCCCTCTTGCTAGATTGACAAGGACTCAAAGGGAAACGACTCTAATGAACTTAATAAGAAATGAAAAAGGAGAGATCACAACAGACACCAAAGAAATACAAAACATTATATTTGATTACTATAAAAATCTATATGCCCAAAAACTACAGAATAGAGATGAAATGGACAAATACCTGGATTCATACAACCACCCTAAGTTCACCAAGGAGGTAACAGAATTCCTGAATAGACCAATCTCAAGCTCAGAAATTGAAGCAGTAATTAAAAACCTCCCCAAAAGGAAAAGTCCTGGGCCAGATGGCGGCACTTCAGAGTTCTACCAAACATACACAAATGAACTCATACCTATACTACAGAAACTATTCCTGACCATTGAGAAGGATGGCATCCTTCCTAACTCATTCTACGAAGCCAATATCACCTTGATATCAAAGCCAGGAAAAGACGCAACAAAAAAAGAAAATTACAGACTGATATACCTCATGAATATAGATGCAAAAATATTAAATAAAATTTTAGCAAATAGAATTCAGCAGCACATAAAAAAAATAATTCACCATGACCAGGTTTGCTGTATCCCAGGGATGCAAGGTTGGTTCAACATGCGCAAGTCTATAAATGCAATTCACTTCATAAATAAAATCAAGGACAAAGATCATATGATTCTGTCAATAGATGCAGACAAAGCATTTGACAAAGTCCAACACACCTTTATGAAAAAAATCCTTAACAAAATAGGCATAGATGGCTCATACCTTAAAATTATAAATTCCATATATGACAAACCCACTGCCAATATCATTCTAAATGGGGAAAAATTGAAATGATTCCCTCTTCGAACTGGAACTAGACAAGGATGTCCACTATCTCCTCTTCTATTCAACATTATGCTCGAAGTACTAGCTATAGCAATCAGGCAGGAGAGGGGTATTAAGGGTACCGAAATGGGGGAAAATGAGATCAAATTCTCCCTCTTTGCCAATGATATGATATTATACCTAGAAAAACTCATGGACTCATCCAAGAGACTCCTAGACGTAATAAATGAATTTGGTAAAGTTTCAGGCTATAAAATC
>VBSM01002223.1:19342126-19362237 GCA_008086735.1 Cheirogaleus medius | reverse complement strand
ATATGTATCCCCAACAATACTTGTACCCCCATAATAAAAAAAAATTAAAAAAAAGAATCTATTTAGAACTCAAAAGAATTAACAAGAAAAATCAAACAACCCCATGAAGAAATTGGCAATGGACTAGAACAGAAACTTTTCCAAAGAAGACAGAATGATGGCCTGAAAACATATAAAAAATGCTCGACATCTCTAATCATTAGAGAAATGCAAATCAAAACCACAATGAGACATCACCTAACCCCAGTGAGATTGGCTTGTATCAAGAAATCCCAAAACAACAAATGCTGGTGAGAATGTGGAGAGACAGGAACACTCTTACACTGCTGGTGGGATTGTAAATTAGTGCATTCTTTGTTGAAAAGATTTTGGAGATACCTCAAAGAGCTAAAAATAGAAATACCATTCAACCCAGCAATAGCATTATTAGGCATCTACCCAAAAGAGCATAAGACATTCTATTATAAAGAGATCTGCACCCAAAAGTTTATGGCAGCACAATTCAGTATTGCAAGGATGTGGAAGCAACCCAAGTACCAGTCAATTCATGAGTGGATTATTAAAATTTGGTATATGTTTACAATGGAATATTATTCAATTATAAGAAACGACAGTGAGCTAGCACTGCTTATATTATCCTGGATTGAGCTTAAGCCCATTATCCAAAGTGAGGTGAAAGAAGATCAGAATAATAGGCTCCACATTTACTCACCATCAAATTGGTACTGACTGATTAACACTATGGTGCTCAAACGGTTGTGGTGTTCACCAGGGATTCAGAGATTTGATGCGTGTATACCCATATGTGAGGGACGTGGCGAGCATTGTGGAGGGGAAGGGCAACCTCTAACCCTTGCTGGTGAGAGACAATGATATAAAATGTAACCAAAATTAAAAAAAATACATTTATCATGTGTTGGGCAGGCAGAAGGAGGAAGGAGGAGATGGGTATTTACATACATAGTGAGTGTGATGCGTACTGTTTGAGGGATGGACACGCTTGAAGATCTGACTTGGGGGGGAGGGGCGGTAAGGGCAATATACTTAACCTTAATGTTTGTACCCCCATAATATGCTGCAATAATTTTTTTTAAAAGTTAGCATCTTATATAATCATAGTATATTTGTGAAAACTCAAAAATTGACAATGTTGTAAAACTATTAAATGAATTACAGACCTTCTTCATCATTTACTAGGTTTTCCACTAATGTCATGCTTCTGTTCCAGGATCAAATCCAGGATACTTCATTACATTTCCTGTCAGGCATATTACCTACCAATTGTTCCATAACACATTATCACATAGCTCACTGGTTCAAAACCACAGATATATATTACTTATAGGGTCTCTGGGTCAGATGATCCAAGCTGAACTTTGAACTGAATAATAACCTAGGGAAAGGTCATGTGATTGTTGTTAAGATTCAATTCCTATTCAGGTGGAGATGACTACACTGTTGAATTATTAAAAACTTTTAGAGGGATAATAACAACACTTCACTAACTATTCTTCCAAGAACAAAAATAACAGAGGCTAAGACAACATTTTTCCCATGCATTCTATGAGACCAGTTTCCACCTGGACAAAGACATTTCAAGAAAGGAAAATTAAAGATCAATATGCCTCATAAAACATAGGTAAATATTCTCAAAAACACACTATCAAAACAAATCAACAAAATAAAAAGTATTATACCCTATGGGAAAGACTATTTATTCCTGGAATTTAAATTTGGTTACATACAGAAAATAATTAGTATAATACACTGCATTACTAGAATAACATAGTTTTAAATATAAGAGCAAAACCTAAAATTCCCATAGAATAGGACACAGGAATATAGCTTTGTGGTCTTAGGTAAAACAGTGGATTCTAAGACATGACATCAAAATTCAAGTGACAGAAAAAAGTAGATACATTAAATTGAAGCTGGATTAACACCTTTTGTGATGCAAAATACAACAAGACTAACCCAAAGAATGTGAGAAAATATTTCCAAATCACATAACTGATAGGGACCCATTGTACAGAATACATGAAACATCTTTTTGTTTGTTTGTTTGTTTGTTTTATTCATTTATTTTTTATTTCAGCATATTATGGGGGTACAAATATTATGGTTACATATATTGCCCATGCCCCCCATCTTAAACTCAAAAATAAAAAGGTAAATATCCTAATCAAAAGAAGGTAAACAGTGTGAATAGATATTTCTCCATAAATATGAAAGAAACATTCAATAAACTCATGAAATAATGCTCAACACCTTCAGTCCTTAGTGAAACCATCAGAGACGCACTCCACAAATCTTAAAGGTATATTCATAAGTGAATGAAACTAGTTCAAAAAGTCTGTGTAATGTTTAATTACATTTAAAGAACACTGTAAAAAGTGCAATTTATAAAGACTGTAAAAAGATTAGTGGAAGAAAGGCATTCAGATATTTACACTTTTCCTTACATTTGTAGCTTCCATCATGGAAGGGGTGGTCTTATTTCCTTAAAAGAATTGACACTTAACCTGCATACATTTTTCTTATTTGTTTGTTTTTTTGTTTTTCCTTCATGTAAGTTTTCTGCCAAAACTACCATCCATGAATTTACACAATGCCTTCACCACCACCATGGAAGGCACATAGCATTGTTCCTTACTAAGGAACACTTCACAGTTAAAGAAGTGCAGCTGTAGGCTCTAGTCATGGAATGCACTGATCTTGCCATGTTCCAAGCATCCTGCAGCAGCTGGCTTGGTAAGACAGTGGAATTTGGCTGTCGCGGTGGCTCACACTTGTAATACTAGCACTCAGGGAGACCAAAGAGGGAGGATCATTTGAGCTCAGGAGTTAGAGACCAGCCTGAGCAAGAGTGAGACCCCATCTCTACTAAAAATAGAAATAAATTAGCAGGACAATTAAAATATATGTAGAAAGAATTAGCCAGGCATGGTGGCACATGCCTGTAATCCCAGCTACTCAGGAGGATGAGGCAGAAGGATTGCTTGAGCACAGGAGTTGGAAGTTGCTGTGAGATAGGCTGATGCCATGGCACTCTAGCCCAGACAACAGAGTGAGACTCTGCCTCAAAAAAAAACAAAAAACAAAAAACAAAACAAAAAAAACAGTGGAATTGATAAGAAAGACCTTCATCAACCAATACTAACCAATACTAACCTGTTACCTGGCTTCTGCAATCATGCTTACCTATTGCATCAGCCACATGAGACTCTACCCTTGGACCACCCCAACCTAATAAAAGTGGGAAAAATCCAGTAGACGGAGCTCAGAATTTGGTGGCAAGTCCCCTCTGGGCCCACCGGTGAATAAACTTTGATTCTCTGATTCTCTGTGTGCTGCTAAGTTTGTTCTGTGAACCAGACACTGTAATAACACTTGCTGTAACAATTTGGTTCCCTGACCAGGAAACCAACCATGCTGGCCTCTTGAAGCCACCAGTTTGGGGACAGTCCTGGTGGCTGGCGGGATTTCCGCCACAGAAACAAACTGGCCTCAACCGCCCTTGGCAGAATATCTTCACTCTTCAGGACCTCCTGCCAGCCAGGGGTTCCCAAACTCACCTGGACATGCTGGAGTGATGGACAAGTCAAATCAAGTCTAGAGACATTAGACCAGGTAAGGTCCCAGGATCTGTCCAAGTCCGGCCCATCAGACGATGGAAGAGGAGCGTGATCACCTCCTGAATGTAGAGAATTCCCAAGGCGGGAATGTGTAATCTCTACCTTTCTGAATGAGTGAGTGAAGAGTGACTGATTGTGGTTAGCTAAAGCACCTGAGGGGGTCCTCACCTGCAGTTCTGTGGTGGTGTTGTACAGCATAACAGTGACTAACTCCCCTAAAGGGGGCAAGCAAGCCTGGGATCATTATGGGTACATCTTAGCCAAGATGCACCTAAGTTCCCACATGGGGCACAGCCAGGCAGACACCTGAGAGAAACCCACCCCCATTTTCTGTTAAGCTGTGACACTGTCCAAGGGTCTAGGATGGGTAGTGTAGAATCTAAACCTACAGTCCTTAAATGCATGTTAAAGAACTTTAAGAAGGGTTTCAAAGCAGATTACAGTGTGACACTGAGTTCCAGTCAACTTAGGACCCTCTGTGAACATGAATGAATGGCCCACATTTGGGGTTGACTGGCCCTCAACAGGAACCTTAGACCTCCCCACAGTGCAAGCAGTTTGGGTAATGTGACCAGAACTCCCAGCCACACCGATCAATTCCTTTACATAGATTCATGGCTAGAGATTGCTCAGACTATGCCCCCTTGGGTCCAGTTCTGTGCTAATAAGGGACAGAGCAGGATTGTTTTGGCTTAAAGGACCAGAGACTCCAAACTGTCCAAATCCCTCCATCAGGGAGTCCCTGAAGAGGATTTATGACCACCGCTCTACAACCCTATCATGTTTCCTCCTGAATAAGCCCCAAATCCACCAGACAACCTGCCACCATCAGTCTCTCCACCACCAGTTCCAGACCAATCAGGTGATGGCACTCCCATCACCTGCAGGCTACAGTCAGCTCAGGCCCTGACTTCAGCCCTCTCGATGTCACTGCCTGAGGTACGTGGCCTGACACAGGTTGCCCCCAATGGGTCCATTCAGCCATGTCATCTGGTCCTGTACTATCAGCCCTTCTCCACCACTGACCTTCTGAACTTGAAGTACCACACTCCACCATACTCCAAAAAACCTCAGGCCCTCCTTGACCTCCTGGAATCAATCTTTCAGAGCCACTATCCCACTAGGGAAGACTGCTGCCAGCTCCTTATGACTCTTTTAACACAGAAGAATGACACCAGATGGTAGCTCGGACCCAGAGGTGGCTCCAGGACCAGGCTCCAGCAGGGACCTTGGACATAGAGCAGCGGGCATGGAATGCAGTACCCGAGACTAAGCCAGATTGGGACTTCCACTCTCCAAGTGGACATCACACACTCAGAAAGTATCAGAAAGCTTTCCTCCATGGGGTCTGTGAGGGAGCCAGAAAACCAACCACCATGAACAAAGTCATTCTGATCACCAAGAAGCCAGAGGAATCATGGAGCAAATTTTATGAGTGCCTTTTTGAGGGCTACCGAGTCTATACACCCTTCAACCCAGAGGCAGCAGAAAATCAGTGGATGGTGAATGCCACATTTGTTGGACAGTGCCATACTGATATCCCACGGAAACTCTAGAAGCTTAACGGTTTGTAGGGAAGAACATCATGCAGCTTATGGAAGTGGACCAGAATATCTATGTTAATTGAGACTGAACCACCCAGAGTGAGAATGACAAGAAAATGAAACAGAAAGCTACTCTCCTGGCCTTTGCCCTTGAAAGACCTGACTGAGCCAAGAGACCTGGCATGCCAGGGGAAGGAGGACCCAGGAAACAAAGGACCCTGAAACCTGATCAGGGCACCTATTTTAATGGGATTGGTCATGGGAATTATGAATGCCTCCAAAAGAAGAAACCACCCACCACCAAACAGGAACCTGCCCAGAACTTCTGCTGCAGCAGGAGCTGGAGACCCAGGACCTCATCAGTCTCCCTTGGATTGACTCAGAATAGGACCTACCAGGTTCCCTAACTCTTGGCTTCCAGGAGCCTATGGTCATAATGGAAGTGGGGGGCCACCATAATATTCATGGTGTTATGGTGGACACTGGGGCAAAACACTTGGTGGTGACAACCCCGGTGGCTCCACTTACAAAGCAGGAAACCACCATTTTGGGAGCCACTGGAACTTGAGTAGCTTGGCCCTTCTGCCAATCCTGAATATGCCAGATGGGGGGCAATCAGATAAGGCATGAATTCCTATATATACCTGACTGCCCTATTCCTCTCTAGGGTTAGGATCTCCTGAGCCAACTGGAAGCCCAGATCACCTTCCACCCAGAAAGCAATGCGAGCCTCGAACTTGGCACTCCAGAAACTCTCATAACGGTGGTCACCCTGCCCTGGGAGTCAGAATGGAAACTATATGACAAGGCCAAAGAGGAACAGAAAGCACCTGACTTCCGGCAGGATTCTCCATAGGTATGAGAGGAGGACAATCCCCCCACACACTGATTTTGCACACCAATATGCACCCCTAGTGATTGAGATGAAACTGGGAGCCCAGCCGACCAGGAGACAGTACCCCATCCCCAAGAAGGCTTGAGAGGGTATTCAGGAATACATCAATAGGCTCAAGCAGGAGAGGATTTTGGTGGAATGCCAATCCCCACGGAACACTCCCCTCTACTGTCAGTCAAAAAGCCTCATGGAGTTGTATATTGGCCTGTCCAAGACCCGAGACCAATTAATAAGGTTACAGTGACTCTCTACCCAGTGGTACCAAATCCATAAACCCTCCTGGGCCTCATTCCTCCTGATTCTGCCTGCTTCTCCTGCCTGGACTTAAAGTATGCTTTCTTCTGCATGCAGCTTGCTCCAAAGAGCCAACTCCTTGTTCCTCTTTGAGTGGGAGGATCCACAAACTGGAAGAAAAACCCACCTGACCTGGACACCCCTACCACAGGGATTTAAAAATTCACTAACTCTGTTCAAGGAGTCTCTAGCCACTCACCTCATCTCCTTTTGGTGAGAGTAAATCTGTTGCACACTTGTACAGCACATCAATGACCTCCTCCTAGCAGGCCCAACCATAGAAGACTGCCACCAGGGAAACTTGCATCTGCTTTAACTTCTCACTGACAAAAGATACAAACTCTCCTGGAAAAAGGCACAGATCTGCAGGCAACAGGGAAAGTACCTTGGTTTCCACATCACTCAGGGGTGCCAGATACTGGGACGTGAGCAGAAACACATCATCTGTACAATTCCCAGGCCAACCAGTCAGAGACAACTCAGAGAATTCTTTGGAGAGGCCAGATTCTGCTGCATCTGGATCCCAGGGTTCTCCCTAAAGGCCAAGCCTCTGTGCAAAGTCCTAGGCGGGCCTGAAAACAAAGAATTGGAATGTGCTGAGAGTCAGGAAAGGGCTCTTCAGGAAATAAAAGACTTACTAAAAAGAGCCTCCCCACTAGGGCTACTCACCTCACCAAAGACTTTAAACTGTTTGCACACAAGAAGAAACAAGTGACTCTGGGGATTTTGTCTGAAACTCTGGGACTGTGGCAGAAACAAGTGGCTTACTTGTCAAAACAATAGGATCCGGTAGCAGCAGGATGGCCTCCGTGCACTGGCACCATCATCCTGTTAGTCAAGGAAGCAGAAAAACTCACAGTGGGACACAACTGTTAAGAAATATGATTGAGGAATTAATGAAATGTGGCCCATAAGACCATTGTTTTATTATACAACTCTATATTACTACTATATTAAAGACAGAAACAGGAGTTTGCAGGGTTTTGTCCTGAAGGAATGTGTGGACTCAATGGTTCACTTATTAGAGGCTGCTATCACGGGAGAGCTCTCAAATCTCTGGTAGGGATGTTTTCCAGGAAGGCTTCCTGGTATCTCAAAATCTGTGAGCTTCCCTGTGTCTTGAAAGACAAGACAAGGCAGATATGGCCCACAGGATGGGAGCTGGAGACAATGAGTGCACTTTGCCCAGAGATGCACCCCAGTGGTTATAAACAACCTGTTTTATAGAGATGGACTTCCTGTTCTCTCCTGTCTGTCTACCTTTAAATCCACCATAACTAATCAAAGAAATATAAAGTCACTATACCTCTTTTGTTATACCTTTGTTAATTGACAACTACCCCTTATAACTTAGAAGTTAGCACCTGAAAGACTTTGTACCTGTTTGTTCACCTAGATAGATTAGAAGCACCTTGAGAGGACTTTTGACCCCAACCCACTACCTATATCCCCTAGCAACTGCATTCCCTAATATGCAAATATGTTACCCTGACAACTGGTAATTGATGTCTATGATTATAAAAACCTGTATGAATCTAACCATATTGCTGGTGTTCATGGGCATACATCAATCTCCTGAGTACCCCACTGTGTTATATCTGATCTTTTTATATATAAAACTGTAAACTATACCTTAGATTCTGTGCATTATTTTATTATTTCTGTTTCTTATCAATTTCCTTATCCTCTGTGGCGATCCCTATCTTAAGGACTTGGCTATGTGGGGAGAAGTAGCTGATTTCCTTGCGGGCCTGCTTCAACTATTTTCCCCAACACATGACCTCCATGTGTGAGTCCCTCATCCAGTAATATCTCTAATGAACACCTCAGGACACTGGTGGCTCTCAAGCAACTGGTTAGCACAATACCAAGGACTGCTATGCAAAAATCTGTGGGTCACCCTGGAGACTGTGCAGACCTGGAATCCTGCCACCATCCTGACCACTGAGCCAGGATCCTGGACCATGATGTACCAAATTGGTAGAGGAAGTCTATGTGAGCTGGCCAGATCTGAAAGATAGTACTCTGCCAGCACTGGACTTAGAGCTCTACACAGATGGCAGTAATTTTATCCAGAATGAGAAATGACTGGTGGGCTTCGCAGTCACCACAGTTGATGAGGTTATCATGTCAGCCCCCTTACCCCAAGAGTGGTCGGCACAAAGGGTGGAGCTATGGGCCCTCCTCCAAGCCCTCAGACATGCCCAGATTAAGAAGGCAAACATATACATAGACTCTAAGTATGCCTTTGCCACAATACATATCCACTGGTCAATAAACAGGGAGAGGGACTGCTGACTGCGGGTGGAA
Source organism: Cheirogaleus medius (assembly GCA_008086735.1). Taxonomy (NCBI): domain Eukaryota; kingdom Metazoa; phylum Chordata; class Mammalia; order Primates; family Cheirogaleidae; genus Cheirogaleus; species Cheirogaleus medius. The sequence continues at coordinate 19,353,559 of VBSM01002223.1, read as the reverse complement.
AGGAGATAAGAAATAGGGTCAAAATCCTGCAACTTCTGGATTCAGTTTGGGAGCTGAAAGAAATTGTGGTCATCCACTGTCGAGGGTACCAAAAGGGCACAGATACAATCACCCCGGGCAACTGCCTGGCAGACCAAGCAGCCAAAAATGCAGCCAGCTGAGGATGTTCAGAAGACAACACTCCAACTATGTGCCAAATCTTGTTAGCACCTGAGTAGCCCAAAGAAGCAAAATATACCCTAGAAGAGAACCAGTGGGCAGAGCAGGAGAAGGCCAAGAAGGATGCAGAAGGTGGTGGCACCTACAGAACCATAACATCTTTATCCCCAATAAATTAGCAAATGATGGTCTCACATCACATGGACATCTCACTTGGACATCACATCTCACATGGACATCACAACCTGACTCACTTAGGGAAAACAGCCCTCACACAGCTACTCACCCAGTATTACTACATCATCAAACTTCTGTCCATTGCTGCTGCAGTCAGCACCTGCTGCCAGACCTGTGCTAAAATCAATGCAGTGATCAGGCTGAGACCCACCCCAGGAATTCACTATACTGGAACTTCTCCGTTCGAGGATGTGGAAATTGATTTCACAGAAGTAAAACCATGTCAGGGCTATAAATACATGTTGGTAGTGATATACACCTTCTCAGGCTGGGTTGAAGAAGTCCCTACCAAGACCAAAAAGGTTAGGGAAGTGGCAAAGTTTCTATTGAGATAAATCATCCCCAGTTACATTCTACCACTCTCTTTCGGCAGCAACAATAGACCAAGCTTTACTGCAGACATCATGCAAACCCTCACTGAGGCACTTAGAATCAAATGGAAATTACATGCAGCCTACAGGCCACAGAGCTCTGGGAAAGTAGATAGCATGAACTGGACCCTCAAGACCACTCTTTAAGTTATGTCAGGGTACACAATTACCCTCAGTAGACATGCTAAGCCTAGCCCTGTTCAGAGTCAAGTGCACACCAGGGCCAACAGGATATTCACCCTTGAAATCCTATTCAGTATACCTCCCCAATTCATCAGTTGATTAAGGTAAGACTTTAGACAATTAGGGGAACTGAAAATAAAACACACACCTCCAAGCCTTAGCCAAAACTATATGCCATATCCACCACACCATCCTATAGAAAACCCCTATTGCCCAGGGTCTTCCTGTCCAACCTGGGGTTCCAGTTTGATTAAAAGACTGGAGAAGAACACCCCTAGAGCCCACCTTGAAATGTCCCCATACTGTGATACTACTTACCCTCAGTGCTGTTAAAGTTGCAGTTATCACTCTGTGGATCCACCACTCCTGGGTGAAAAACCCTGAATCAGCAAAAACACCTGATCTCTGGACTGCACAGCAGGACCTGCAGGACCCCCTGAAGATCCAGCTTAACTGTCTCCCAGTGAGGACAGCCATTCCTAGGAGTGAAAAGGAGTAAAGGACCACTGGCTCTGGCCCTGGAGTTATAGCAGCCTTACTAGGGATTGGACTCTTCTTGGTAGCCCAGGGTAATTGGAGTGGACCACAGAGGGTGTCACTTGCTGTGATATTTTGGTTCATTATAGGATGTCTACTCCTGGCCCAATTCTTACCCTCCTCCTGGTTGGGGCACTCACCCTAACAACTGCAGCAGACAATGCCTGCCCTGAGGCTTGCTCTGCTAGGACTAGAATTCCCTCCACTAACGGGATTAATTGAGGGTTCTGGTCCCTGGGAGGTTTCATGGTCCACACCTACATGCCAAACACATGTTATAGTCATGCTCAAGTGTGTCACAGCAGGGGAAAGAAATACTGGACTGGTACCATTACAGGTGACACTCAATCTTGTATAGCCCCAAAGGGCAAACCAGCTTGTTGGACATAGCTCACCGACGCAGGGATGTCTGATGTGGAAGGAGTCCAAGACTAGGCTAAAACCCAATAGCTTGAAGACACAAAGGCTCAGCTTATCAAGATAGCCTCAGTAACAAATTGTAAGAGGCCAGATCTTACTGGCATACAGAAGATCACTGAACCCCTGGACACCTCTCCCCTAATAACCCGTTTCCTAAATATGACCCTCCAGGCCCTACCCAACTATACTTCATGTTGGGTCTGTTTGCCTCTCCAGAAAAAAGTCTATATCGGGATCCCTGTGCCTCCAGGCTGGAACTCCAGCATCTTGATCCCAGGCCCAAACAAAACATCCCTGGTGGGCCCAGTAGCATACAATGTCCACCCAGCCATAAATTCCCACCTGAATATAACTTGCATTACTAATGCAGGAGAGAATGAAATATTGGGATTCATATCAGGTGAACTCTGCACAAATAACGAAACCTTACCCAGTAATGCCACTGCCACCTGCTCTTGGGATGGCACATTCTTTCTTTGTGGAGACATTGTCTACCTCTGCCTCCCAGGAAACTGGATCAGGACCTACACCCAGGTCTTCCTCACCCCAGATGTTTCTATCATTGAAATCCAGCAACCTGAAGCTGCACTAAACCCCCACCCTAAAACCAATAAAGATGGGCCTTTCTAGCATCGATCATCATAGGGGTAGGAATTGCTGCTGGGATAAGCAGGAGTAGGTTCCCTAGGAACATCCCTGAGCATCTACCACCAGTTATCCCAAGAGCTAAATGAAGACATGGAATGAGTAGCAGATTCCCTACTATCCATCCAGAGTCAACTGAACTTACTAACAGCAGTAACCTTACAGAATAGATGGGCCTTAGACCTACTCACTGCTAATAAGGTGGGACCTGTATATTCCTAGGGGAAGAGTGTTGCTACTATACAAACCAGACAGGAGTAGTAACCACAAAAGTCAGAGAGCTAAGAGAGAGAATCCAGAAAAGAAACAAGGTATTAGAAAAAACCTGGTGTTTAAAATTAGGGCAATGGACTTCATGGCTACTACCTCTGGCCAGGCCACTAACAACCATTCTCATCCTTGTCACTTTAGGCCCCTGCATATTTAGCATGCTTATAAAATTCATAGAGACAACTGTAATCCAAAGAGCAACAGCTGTAGAGCAATGAAGAGCAATGGCTATCACCCAGTGGGAAATGATGCCCTATAATAGACATACAAGCACATCAAAGGGGGAAATGATAAGTAAGTACCTCATCAACCTAATACTAACCTGTTATCTGGCTTCTGCAATTGCATCAACCACCTGAGACATCAACCCGTCGGACCAACCCAACCTAATAAAAGTGGAAAGAAAAAAAAACAGTAGATGGAGCTCAGAATTTGGTGGCAAGTTCCCTGTGAGTCCTTGATTCTCTGATTCTCTGTGTGCCACTCAGTTTGTCCTCTGAACCACACACTATAACATTTACTATCCAGAATGTACTTTGAAATAGCACTTACAGCACAGCTAAGTGACAATACTATTCAGGGTAGGACAAGTTTCTACAGAAGGTTGTGTATGCTCTGAATCATCATCCAAAATATGGTACTGCTTCTTCCATAGTCAGGAATCACAGATACAGGAATCAAGGTGTGGAAATGGGAGTGGCACCACTAACTACTATCCCTAGTGACCCTAGTAAAGATTTTCCTTCCAGTTCTCCAAATTTTATGCTCTTCCAGCCTAGAAGTTTTTGATTCAGGTGGAAAAATGCTGCCACTAGGATACACAAAATATGATTCCTTTGAAATAATAGTTAAGACTGCCACCTGGCCACTTTAGGGTCCTCATTTGCCTGAAGAAACAAGATAAGAAGGGATTGATGGTGTGGCGGGGGTGACTGGCATATGATATAGGGAGTATACATCAGATTAACTACAATGTATACATTGGTATAAAGAGGAGAAAAAATTAACAAGTAACATAGCTTATAATAAACCCTGTTATAATCAAATGAAAACAATAACCTGAGATATAGAAAAATGGCAGATTAGCAGTGCCCTTCTGGCTCTCTGCTTCCAGAGTAGAAGGTGAAAAGCTTGGACAGCAATACATGAGTGGATTGCTCCCCTACAAGAACAGCATTGTGAATCTGCAGAGAAGCACCGTGGGACAAGCAGCACAGGAAAAAAAAAAAAAAAAAAAAGAAAGGTTATGAGAGATATGATTACAAAGACTGGAGAGTGCAAGATATACAATAGAGAATAGAGTGTGGGGTGGCTGTGTCTGCCTGGCCAGCCATGACGGTGTGATCTGACCTACTGAATGATGTCTGGTTCCACCAATGACCTCCACACCCACTCAGACGAGGAAGTGCTTGAAGTTGGTGCAAAGTTGTGGCATGGGATGTCAGGCTCTATGGAAAAGAGACAATAGTGGGAAAGAGTTTTAACTCCCCTGTGCTCTGTGCTAGGACAACACTGTGTGGGGAAGAGATTGGTCTGAATGGACACTTCCAGCAACTGCACAAGGGAGTTTGGAGACAGGTACCTCACCTCCGGTGGTCAGTGGGACCAGAACAAAGAAGGTGAACACTGAAAGGGGGACTCTGCCCCTGGAAACCACCAAAGAATTGGTAGGGTCAGGGTGAGACAGAGAGAGCAGGATCCTCTACTGGACAGACGTGAGATAGTGGAATATTGATGCACTAGGGACAGCTGGCAGATTGCTGATCCAGCCAGCTGAACTGGCATTGGCCGACCCCTGAGCAGTTTCTCCCAGCACTGGCTCTTTGTGACTGGGTGGCCACCATTTTGATGGTCCAAAGCTCAGAGATGCTGTGGTGTGCTATGGTTTGGGGCAGCACCCCTGAACTAGCCTGGGGGCTTGTGCACTGGGTGTGGGGGCTCTGACCTAGGAGGTGGAGAAAAGGGAGAATAGCGTCTTCCTTTGAGCAGTTGACATAAATCCATGTGATTTTGGTGTTAAAAAGTAGTCTGCAATCTGTTGATTTGGCTTGCCTGGCCAGTATCAGTGGGTAAAGCTTGAGTGCGTCCCCCCAACACTAGTGGTCCATGGGTAGGAGGCTGCCATTTGTGGGATCCCCAGACACTTGGGTGGGTGGTGTTCTCAGGAAATACCCCTCCCCCAGCCCGGCAAATTTCATGCTGGGCATGGGGGATCTGCACTTGGACGAGAAGTGGCTTGCTCTGTACAACTGGCATGAATCTGCAGGGCCTTGGTGCTAAGCAATATGGGGCAGCCTCTTGAATTGGCCTACCAGGCTGGCTTAGATCACCCAATAAGAACATAACTCTAGGGCTCATTCTCCACATCCAGGTGGCTGCCAGCTTTGGGGTTTGTGTAGTGGGAAGTAAAATCCTAGCCAGAGTCCTCAGCAATTGCACCAATTGAACCTTCCCACCAGGAGCAGCCTCCCAAGTGTGGTGAAAGAGTCCAGAAATTACATTAGTGGCTCCCCCTTACAGCAGATCAAACAAACATAGGAAAATTTACATTCAGGCTTGCAGGTATCAGTTGCCGTCTATCTTGCTCTTAGCCCCATCTTAAGGGAGGACAGGGACCAAATAGCCATCAGGAGTGGCAAGATTGGGGCATTCATATACCCCATTGGGGTATATGAATATACCCTTCTCAAAGATTGGGGCATTCATATACCCCATTGGGGTGCCAGAGCCTAACACAGAGGCTTACATCGGATTACCTTGATAACTGGATCCTCCATGCAAACTACAATCAATAACAGAAAAGGTAACCCCATAGCCTAAAATAGCACTTTCCATCTCAAGCTATTAGAGAGCAGTGGAGTCATAGATATAAATGCGATCCACCACCTTGGAGCTTAAGCTGGGGGACCAAACTCACTAATCTCCATTAGCAAGAGGTGAAGACAACAGGTTAGATATTACTCAACTTGCAAAAACACCTCTAAGGCAATACAGGACCAGTGTGTCTCTTCCCAACACTGTCAAGGAATATCCCTTTGGGGACTTGGACATAGGGGCATAAATGAGTCCTAGAACTCCCAGTTCTCAACCAAGGAGCCTGATGAGAAAGAATCAGCAAAAGAATTCAGGAAACATGAAAGAGCAGAGAAAAGTCACCCAAAAGGAAATCATTAGACCATCAACAACAGATAACAATTTAAATGAAGTGATTAAAATCACAGAGAAAAAATTCTGGATATGGATTGTAAGAAAACTCAGTGGAATTGAAAAGAAAATAGAAACCCAACACAAAGAAGCCACAAGAACAATACAGGAAATGAATGAAAAAATTATAAATAAATTGAAATATTATGAAAGAACCAAACAGAGATACTGGAAATGAAAGCAACATTTAAGGAACCACAAAACATAGTGGAAAGCCTCAAGAATAGAATGGATCATGAAGAGGAAAGAATCTCAGAGCTTGAAGATAATGCCTATGTGCTAATCAAATCAGATGAAGAAAAAGACCACAGAAGCAAGAGACATGCAAAACATATGAAAGAAATGTGGGATTATGTAAAGAAACCAAATATATGATTTAGGCTTCCTGGAGAGAAAAGAAGAAAATACACAAGGGATGAAAATGTATTTCTTGGAATACTGGATGAAACTATGCCTGGCCTAGCCAGAAATCAAGATATCCAGATACAAGAAGAACATAAAACTCCTAAGAGACTCAATGTGAAAATCCAATCACCACATCATATAGTTATTTGGCCAGCCAAATTACACACGAAAGAAGCAATCCTTCAAGAAGTAAGATGAAAATAGCAGATAACCTACAAAGGAAAACCTATCAGACTAACTGCAGACTTCTCAACTGAAACTTTACAAGACAGAAGGGACTGGGCACCTATCATCAATCTTCTAAATCAGAATAATTACCAACCTAGAATTCTCTACCCGGCAAAACTAAGCTTCATCGATGAGGAATAAATAAAGATCTTCCCAGACAAGCCATCACTGATGGAATTTGCAAAGATGAGCCCTGCCCTACAGGAAGTACTCATATCTGCATTATACACTGAGCAGTGAATGAAGGGACAGGGGAGAATGCCTACCCAAGGCTGCTTGTTTGCTGTGTGCAAAGGACAGCTGAAAATAGCTGACTGTGTATGGATGTTGTTAAAGAAGTTAGCAAATGGCCCAGGCATTTGCCCTCCAGCTAAGTCTTTGTTCTAAGAATTATTAGCTGATATCTGCACATCTTGTTCCTTATCTGCAGAGTTATGCTTGCTGTGCTTCCACATTCTGTGTACTCCTTGACCTTCTGCACATATCTTTGGTAATAAATATGAGAAAGAACTTAGCTGAGGAGGCCATTTTCTCCTTGAGACTTTGGTCTCTTACCTTCTCTCTAACCACTATGTGTTTCCAGTAATTCTATCTTTGCTACCGAGCTCCAGAGCAAAAAAGTAGCCACTACACATAATAAATGATCAACACTAAGGTGCTCACATTGTAGTAATAGTCACTGAGTACCGGTCAGGTGGGGAGAGTGGGGGATAAACTCACAACTAATGAAGACAGAGCACACTGTTTGGGGGAAGAACACACTTCTAGCCCTGGCTTCAGTGAGGCAAAGGCATTACATGTAACCAAAATGTTTGTACTCCCATGATATTATGGAATAAACAAATAAATAAGTAAATAATCAGTACTTCTCACATCACATCTACTAGATCCAAAACAAACAAACAAAAAAGAATGTGAAAACTCAGAAAAATGGCGGAGTAGGGCTGACCTCTTGGATTTCGGCTCTCGAGGTGAGAAGTGAAGAGGGCAGACAACCACACGAAAGAGATCTGCATTTACACTGGATCGGCTTCGCAAGACTGCAGAGAGACACCGGTATATGGAAAACATAGACAATAAGCAAAGGTGAACCGAAAAATCTTCCACAAAACTCAGGGAGTCGGGAATATAAAATAGGGAGGGAGTGTGTCCGCGCGGCTACCGCCCCGCGGGCTGGCCACAGGGGCATTGCTCCTGCTGTGCGCAGGGAGACGATCCCTCCCTCGCCAAGCCCCACACCTATACAGGCGGGGAAGTGCCCAAAGTTGGTGAGAGGTGGTACCGCAGATAGATAAGTGGAGTAGAACAGAGTCTGGAGCTGGCAGCATTTTGAATTCTCCGCAGTGCTCCGCTGAAGCAGTGCCAAGAGGGGGCGTGTCCTTATCTCAGCAGCGACTTCCCCAGTGCCACCAGCTGCTCCTTAGGCAGTGGAGGGCCACGCAGGAAGAGTCTTTCAGGCTCCCCTTCTGCCCTAGATGGCCTTGGCCTTTCGGACTTTAGGACAAGGAAACTTTTTAACCTCCCAGTGTCTGCTGCAGTGGGCACAGGTGGGGGAGAGCCTGAGCCCAGAAACTGCCTTTCAACACCACTGCTGCTGCCCTGTAGCTTGGAAAGGCTGTAAGGCACCACGGGGAAGCTGGTTGCAGGCATCTCCTCTGACCTAAACCAGTTGGTCTACTTGGGCTTTTAGAGAAAGTTTCTTTCAGACCTCCCAGCGCCCTGACAAAGCAGTGGCGAGTGGGCGAGGTCCCAAACTCGGAGGAGAGGGCCACGCAGGAAGTGTCTCTCAGGCTCCCCTTCTACCCTAGATGGCCTTGGCCTTTCAGACTTCAGTACAAGGAAACATTTTGACCTCCCAGCATCCGCTGCAGTGGGTGCTGGTGGGGGAGAGCTTGAGCCCAGCAGCCACCTCCCAGCACCTCCGCTGCCATCCTGTAACTCGGGTAGGCAGCAGGGGGCTGCAGGGAAGTGGTTTCCAGGCATCCCCTCTGTCCTAAACCAGTTGTTCTGCTTGGCCTTCTAGAGAAGGTAACTGTTTGACTTCCCAGCGTTCCGCTGAAGCAGTAGTGGGTGAGGGAGACTCTGATCCCAGCAGCCGCCTCCCAGCACCACTGCTGCCACCCCATAGAGTGAAAAGGCTGCAGAGGGCTGCAGGGAAGTCAGTTCCAGGCATCTCCGCTGCTCTAAACCGGCCGACCTGCTTGGGCTTCGGGTGAAGGCAACTCTTGGATCCACCAGCATTCCACTGAAGGGAACGTAGGTGCTGTCCCTGCAGGTCCAGATCCCAGCAGCTGCCTCCCCGTACCACAGAAATGAGTGCCAAATCTGAATTCCCACCCAAGGAGGTTTCCAGGTCCAAGAAGAGGGGACTCTACCTTAAAGGAGGCTAAGCCTGGGGTTACAGCTGAGGCTTTGGCCTGCACTGGCTAGCGAGAGGGCAGATCCCCACACATAAACTACTGAGTCTTGGCAAGCAGGGGAATTAGGGAGTGCAGTTGACGTCTGGAGCCAGCCTCCCAATCCCAACCCAGTCGTCCGCCGAACAGGGATCCCTCTCTGTCAGCGCTGGTAGGACGCGCCACAGCCACCCCGTAGCTTGGAAATGCTGTGGAGACCTGCTCTGGAAGCGGTCTCAGACCTCCCTCTGCCCTAACCTGGCTGGCAGCCTCAGTAGCTGGGCTTAAGGGGTGGAAAGGGGAGACTGGTGTTCAATGGCTGTCTCACAAGATTGAACTTGGGTGGTTTTCTTGCCACAGTCAGCTGTAGGCGATATGTGCCTAGAGAGCAGAGCCTGCCTTCGCAAAGTGGAGACACAGAATAGGCTACTGTTCCTGAGGTCTCTAGGAACCCTCAGGGGTGGCAAAACATACGCTTAAGACTGAGATATCTCTATATCCTATGTGGTGACTGAGAGCACAATACAAAGATCTTGGGTTACATTGACAACTGGCTCCTTCTTGCAAACCACAGATACCTATAGAAAGAGTAAACCCAGAGCCTTACACAGTGCCTCCTACTTCAATGTAGGGGTGGAAACTAGTCTCCATCTCACTAGAGTTAACGATCCCTTGGATGTGTAAGCAAGGGGCCCATTCTGACTAAACTCAGTGGACAGAAGGTGTAGACATCAGATCAAAGTTAACTCAACAGACTCAAACTCCTCTAAGATGTTACAGGATGAGAGCACATACTCCCCAGCTCTTCCAAGGATCATTCCTTTGGAACCCCAGAACACAGCTCATAACCAAGTTCCAGCACTTCTGATCCTCAACAAAGTATACAGATGAGGAAAAACCAGCGAAAGTTAACAGGAAGCATGAAGGATCAGAGAGAAAAGTCACCTCCAAAAGAAAATGCTCTACCTACACCAAACAACACCAACTTACATGATATGACTAAACTAACAGAGGAACAATTCCGAATATGGATTGTTAGAAAGCTCAATGGAATTGAAGAGAAAATAGAATCCCAACATAGAGAAACCACAAGAAAAATCCAAGAAACGAATGAGAAATTCTCCAAAGATATTGAGGTAATACAGAAAAAGCAATCAGAAATACTGGCAATGAAGGAAACATTCAACGAACTCCATAATACAGTGGAAAGCCTCAAAAAACAGGATAGATCATGCAGAGGAAAGAATCTCAGAGCTTGAAGATTATGCATACACCCTAAACAAATCAGAGGAAGAAAGGGAGCACAGAAACAAGAGACAAGACCAAAGCATACAGAAAGTGTGGGGTTATGTAATAAAATCGAACCTCAGAGTGATAGGGATCCCAGAAGGGGAAGAGGAACAATCACAAGGGCTGGAAAACTTATTTTATGGCATACTGGAGGAAAATATGCCGGGCCTGGCCAGAAACCTTGATATCCAATTACAAGAAGTACACAGAACTCCCAGGAGACTCAATGTGAATAGGAAATCACCTCATCATGTGATTATTAAGCTGACCAAAGTAAATGTAAAAGAAGCAATCCTTCGTACAGCAAGGAGAAAACAACAAATAACCTATAAAGGAAAGCCTATCAGACTAACAGCAGACTTCTCATCTGAAACCTTACAAGCCAGGAGGGAATGGGTACTTATCCTTAATCTGCTAAAACAGAATAAAGCCCAACCTAGAATTCTCTATCTGGAAAAATTAAGTTTCATCTATGAAGGTGAAATATAGTCCTTCTAGGATAAGCAATCGCTGAAGGAATTTGCAAAGACTAGACATGCCCTACAGGAAATTCTCAGACCTGCCATCCACTGTGAACAGGTCAATAGATACCCCCCAAAGTAAAATCCTCCAAGAATTAAAGACTAGTCCTCGAATCTCATGATGGCTCAAGGTCTAAGAAAAAGCAACAGGAATTCACCCAACAATATGAATGGAAATCTTCCTCCAATTTCAATACTCTCAATAAATGTAAATGGACTAAACCGTCCCCTGAAGATGCATAGACTGGCAGAGTGGATAAAATCCCATAAGCCTAGTATATGCTGCCTACAGGAAACACATCTAACCCACAAAGATGCCTCCCTGCTGAAGTTCAAGCGTTGGAAAACTATCATCCAGGCAAATGGAAGTCAAAAGAAAGCTGGGGTAGCTATATTACTCACAGACAACATTAGTTTTAAAATAGCAGAAGTAAAAAATGATAAAGACGGCCACTTTATAATGGTGAAAGGGAAGATCCAACAAGAACATTTAACAATCCTTAATGTATCTCTATATTGCTTTCCACAGAAGCTGAACTAGTTTGCAGTCCCACCAGCAATGTAGGA
>VBSM01002223.1:19317364-19336551 GCA_008086735.1 Cheirogaleus medius | reverse complement strand
CTAGATAGATTAAAAATTGTTAAAAGCCCTTTAAAAGGACTTTTGACCCTAACCCATTACTTGTTACTATATAATCCTGTTCCTATAGCTACTGCATTATCTGATATGTAAATATTGTTACCTTGGCAACTGATAATTGATATCTATAATTATAAAAACCTATATAAATCTAACTTCAGGGCTAGACCACTTACAGAGATGTGGTCTAGACTCCTGAATACCCCCACTGTTATATGATCTTCTTATATAAAACTATAAACTATACCTTAGTCTCCGTATATTCTTTTATTCTCTATTTCCTATCAATTTTCTTATCCTCTATGGTGACCCCTATCTAAGGGACCTGGCTTCACGGGAAAAAGTAGCTAATCTCCTCATGGCCCTGCCTCCCCACAAAATTAATTCTTAAATTCATGGTAAACTAATTTTACAAGGTTATCAACACAATGAAAATATTTTTTGCAACAAATCTTCCTGGGACAAGTAGATATGCATAGGAAAGTTGAACTCCTCCTCTGTTATACCATATACATCACTGATTCAAAATAGAACATGGACCTAAATATGAGACTTAAAAGTAAAAATCCCATTGAAGAGAACATCTTTGCATTCTAAGGTGAAACAATGGATTTTTTTTAATATTGGAGGAATTTCATTTCTTATTTTTTAAAATTTGTTTCAGAATATTATGGGTGTAAAAATGTTTTGGTTACATAAATTGCTTTAGTACCATTTGAGTCAAAGTAATAAGTGTGCCCATCACTCAGATAGTGTGCATTGTACCCGATAGTTGTGAATTTAACCTGCTTGAGTTCTGATGAATGTTATTTCCATATGTGTACAAAGGTGTTGATCAATAGTTCTAATTTAATGGTGAGTACACGTGGTGTTTGTTTTTCTATTCTTATGATACTTCACTTAGAAGAATGGTCTCCAGTTCCATCCAAGTTAATACAAGAGGTACATGGATTTTAACATATGACACCATTATGCATGTGACAAAAGAAAAAAAATAGATTAATTAAATTTCCTCGGGACTTATACCATCACAACCACCAAAAGCAAAGGAGAAAATATTTCCAAATCATATCGCTGATAAAAGACTATTATCTAGAATACATAAAACGTTCTTACAACTCAAAAATAAAAAGACAAATGTCCTAAATAAAAGTGGGCAAATTATGTGAATAGACATTTATCGGGAAAAAAGCTATAGAAATGTCCATTAAGCACATGAAAAGATGGATGCTCAACATATTTAGTCTTCAGTGAAATGCAAATCTAAACCATCATGAGATACACTTCACAAACGTTAAAGGCATATTCATAGTTAAATGCAAGTAGTTTGTACGACTACATGCTGTATACTTTATATGACATTGTGGAAAAGGTGAAATTATAGCTACTATAAAAAGATTACTGATTACTAGGGGTTTGGGACAGGGGAAGTTTGAATAGGGCAAATATAGAAGATTGTTTTATGCAATGAAATTATTCTCTTGATACTGTAATGATTTGTTAATGACACTATTTTTCAATTGGTAATAACATTTTTACAATATCAATTTTAAGATGCCTCTATACTTCAAAGATGTGATAATATGCATTCTAGCATATAGAATGAACTATTTTTCTCTGTGACTTCTCACTTTTCAGTGTAAAACTGAGAACTTTACAAAGAGTGAACTTAAATGCATGCACTTAACATGCATTAAATAATACATTAAACATTATTTTAGGTTGGGGGACCCCAGGGGGCAATGCAGACAAAATAATCTAATGGTATAACAAATTTGTGAAGTAACATGTGGATGAAAGGAGGACTGACCTAAGGAATTTAGGTAATAAGGGGAGATTCTAAAGCTAAAAACCAAAGGATTTGAACATGAGCATTGTGTGCACTAGTTATTAAATTTTTTTCTCCCCCATGGACATAATGTATTGCCAAATTTGAAAACACTATGCGTGTGTTTTGGGACTCAATGATTAAAGGAGGTGAACTTTCTCACTGTTAGAGTGGGAGGATGGATATAAAAAGTGAGAATGGAAAGATTGATTCGTTTTACTGGATTAGATGATGCAATGCTGGAGATATTAATAGAAATGCAACTTTTACTTTATATAGATATATATGGAGAAGAATATAAATATTTATACATATGTGTATATGTGTGAGTTAGTATAAACACATGTATAGTTATGCTGTACAGTTGACAAAGTCTAGAATCAACAGACTCCTAATGCCAATAGTTCACCCACTGTCCAGATCTTTGTTTCTAATACCATTCACCAAAGAAAAAGAAACTAAGATTCCTTGAAAAAATGGTTAATACTAGGCTTTGGCGGGGAAGAAACATGATTAGCCTGCAGCACCATGTAGTGCCATAAAGTAAGATGATGCTAAACAAAAACACAACGAACCAACCACACAAACAAAATCAAAATGTGGGCATTTAAATATATGAGTGGATTAATAAAATGTGGTATATGTATGCCAGGGAGTTCTATTTAGCCACAAAATACAATGGTGGTATAGCACCTCTTGTATTATCCTGGATAGAGCTGGAGCCTATTCTACTAAGTGAAATATGACAAGAATGGAAAAACAAGTGCTACATGTACTCACCATCAAATTGGTATTAACTGATCAACACTTATGTGCACATATAGTAATAACATTCACCAGGTGTCAGGCAGGTGAGGGGGGGAAGAGGGGATGGCTATGTCCATACCTAATGGGTGTGGTGTGCACCGTCTGGGGTATGGACATGCTTGAAGCTCTGACTTGGGTGGGGCAAAGGCAATATATGTAACATAAACATTTGTACCCCATAATATGCTGAAATAAAAAAAATAAATAAACTAAGTATAATGTAAGATAAATATCACACATCATGCAATAATCCATATGATTTAAATAAAACATTCAATAAATAAATAATAAATTAAGAATAGATGAATTGCCCATGGTGAAGAAATACAAATGATATTTGTAGAAGCTCTCCTTCTAAGGAGGCAGAGCAAGTTTCTCCACGTTTTAAGTATGTGCAATACATAGTGACTTCTTTTCAAAAAGCACAACATGGAAAGAGGAAAGAAGATTAATTTTACAGAGAAGAAACTTGACCAAAACTACCCTGTCCAGATGAGCAAATTAGCATTAACAGTAATATACATATACATCTTTACAACCTACTGACAGCCACTCTGCAAGTTTTGACAATTACCAGAAAGTGATAATGGAAGTTTTTTACACCAAGTTCATGTGTGTGCACATGAGGACAATAATATTATGAATACCTTTTGGCAACAACACTTTTACAATACCAATTTTAAAACACATCTCTACTTGAAAGATGTGACAATATGCATTCTAGCATGTAGAATACACTATTTTTCTCTGTGACTTCCCATTTCTCAGTGTAAAATCATGAGCTCATCTGCTATAGTATGGTCTGTTATTGAGGAAACAACCTCAAACACAGTTTCACATAAGTTGACCAATTCCATTTACCTCTACCTAGCTATCAGAGGTATTCAAGAAATTCACTGGGAAGGAAGGTAGAAATGGCATAGAGTTCACCAAATGTTTGCATTGGAGTGGTAGCTTTCTAAAGAACTAGATAAATCTTTATGTGGAAAACATTTACTTTTTTTTATTTCAGCATATTATGGGGGCACAAATGTTTAGGTTATGTGTGTTGCCTTTCTCCCCCTTTCCCCTCGGAGTCAGAGCTTCAAGTGTGTCCTTCCCCCCGACAGTGCGCATTACACTCATTATGTATGTATATACCCATCCCTTCCTCCCCCTCCCATCTGCTCGATGCCTGATAAATGTTATTCCTATATGTTCACTGAGGTGTTGATCAGTTAATACCAATTTTCTGATGAGTACAGAGAATATTTACTTTATGTCTGGAAATATGAGTGATGTTCCATGAAAGCTGCATTCCGAGTTCTATTCTACAATAAGAAAACAACTGCATGTCTACCTTTTTTTAACTTCCCATATTGAACAACTCCATTTATAATTCATTCTACCTAAATATTACAGATATTAGTTGTATTAGTAAACTACTGGAATTCTTATTTTATATGTTGTTTAATTCTTATAAAGTTATGTTGCCGCAACATCCAATTTGATTCAAGTTTAACTTCTTCATACCAGAAGCAGAGTATACACATCTTTGACACAGTTTCCAGTTCTCTGACCCCTCCCAGATCCTAAATGTGGTCGATCCAGATATTCACCTTATCAAACTACCTGCCTGTGGCCATCTCCCAGCAAGAGAGTTATATACAGCACTTGCCTTGCCACATTACCCTTCATGCCTTGTGCAAACCATGAAGCTATGCCACAGTGACCACCTCTCCAGCACAATGTAAAGCCACATAGAATCATAATTGATCGACCATATGTGCACATATGGTAGTAACATTCATCAGGTGTTAGGCAGGTTGGAGGGAGGAGAACAGGATGGATCTCTTCACAACTAATGGGTACAGTGAGCACTATCTGGGGGATGGGCACACTTGTAGCTCTGACTTATGTGGGGCAAAAACAATATATGTAACCTGGCCATTGGTATCCCCATAATATTCTGAAATAAAATAAAATAAAATAAAATAAAATAAATGCAATTGCAAAAAAAAAATCAAGGTAATAGATATAAAGTTTCCTTGTCCCCCTTTGTTTTGTCTGTTTTATTTTGTTTTGGTAGTAAGAACACTTAACATGAAATCTACCTTCTCGAATATTTTTAAGGGCACAATATTACTGTATTATTAACTATAGGTAATATGTTGTACAGCAGATCTCTAGAACTCATTCATCTAGCACAATTGAAACCTTATGATGATTGAACAACTCTCAATTTCCCTCACTCCTAAGCCCCTGGCAACAATTATTGTATTTTCTGCTTTTATGAATTTGACTATTAAAGATACCTCATATAAAAAAGAATATTCAACAAATTGATAATTATTAGATCATTTAAGAATGAAAAAATATAGTTTTTATTTCCTAGGGCAACCACTGAAAAGTAAAAAAAAAAAAGAAGTATAACTGATATTCTAAGAAAAAAGAGAAAACAGAATTATAAAAATGCTCAATTAAAATTACAAAAGGTAGAAAATTAGTGGAATACCAAAACAGAAGCAATGAACAAGGACATCAGATAGAGCACACAAACAAGATAGATATACCAGTAATACCAACTATACCAATAATCATGTTAAATGGCACAAATGCACCAATTAAATTACAGAGACTGTCAGGATAAATCAAAAAAGAAAGACCAACTATATGTTGTTTACAAGAAATCCATTTTAAATATAAAGTCACATATAAACTAAAAGTAACTGTATGGAACAACATACAGTAATACACTAATCAAATAAAGCAAGAGTACACTAATTTCAGACAGACCCAACTTTAAAGCAAGAAAAATACCCAGGAATAAAGAAGGGCATAACATAAAAAGAAATATGGTAAATTCTCTAAGAAGATATAACATTCCTTAATATGTATCTAACAACAGTGGATAATTTATAAGAGACAAAAACTGACATAACAGCAAGGAAAACTAGATGGATTCTCACTATTATTGATGGACAACACACTCTATTAGAAATGGAAAATCAGGCCAGGTGGAGTGGCTCATGCCTGTAATCATAGTACTCTGAGAGGCTGAGGCGGGAGGATAGTTTGAGCTCAGGAGTTTGAGACCAGCCTGAGCAGGAGTGAGTCCCCATCTCTTCTAAATATAGAAAGAAATTAGCTGGACAACTAAAAATATATAGAAAAAATTATCTGGACATGGTGGTGCATGTCTGCAGTCCCAGCTACTTAGGAGGCTGAGGCAGAATGATTGCTTGAGCCCAGGTGTTTGAGGTTGCTGTGAGCTACGCTGATGCCAGGGCACTCTAGCCCAGAAAACAGAGTGAGACTGTCTCAAAAAAAAATGGAAAAGCAGTAAGGACACATTTGAACTCAATATCACTATCAATAAACTGTATATAATTGACATCCACAGATTACTTCACCTAACACCTGCAGAACACACATTCTTCTCAGGCCCACATGGACCGCTAACCTTATTGTCCAAAAAAGACACCTTAACAAATTTAACATAATAGAAATCATAAAATGTCTACTCTCTGACCACAGTGAAATTAAGGTAAAAATTGATATTGCGTGTCAACAGGAAAGGTGGAAATCACACAGGAAATGTTGCTGCCTTGTTTATTAGGAAATGTTTCATTGTTATCAATCTTCATTCAACAGAGAGTGATGTTAAGATAGCCATGACTCTGAATCAAGATCTGATTCAGAACAATTAATATTAAAAAGTCATGATATTCCTGAATTCATTCCTAAATTCATTTCAATATTGCTTTAATTTGTATGTGAATAAAAGTTATACCTTTTTATTCTGAAGGGCTTTTTCAATTAATATAAAATATTGCTAGTATGTATAGAATAGATTATTGATAGAGATAGTATCCTTTTCTTTTAGAATCATTTTAAATGTTTGATTCATTGATTTCTAGAAGATGACTCTGACTGAAAATTTTACAGGTACTGTGCATAGACCAATTCTGACTTTCCCTTTAGTGTTGCAGTTCTAGTTAAATTACCTGCATTTCTCTGTGAGTTTAACTTACATTGTTCTTTGTTCTACTTAATATTGCCAACTATTAATAAAGGCATATAGCCAGGGATATAGTAATCATTGAGAATCTGCAGGAGGAATGAATTAAGATATTGTAGAAAAACTCAGGAGTTCAAGACCAGCCTGGTAATAGCAAGACCCTGTCTCTACAAAAAAATAAAAGTTTAGCAGAGAGTGGTGATGTATGCCTGTAGTCTCAGCTACTATGGAGGCTGAGTCAGGAGGATCACTTGAGCTCAGGAGTTTGAGGCTGCAGTGAGCCAAGATGACACCACTGAACTCTAGACTGAGAAACAGAGCAAGACAAAAAAAATTCCATGACAAGAAAACATGAAGCTTATTCCACAGACAAAAAAAAACAAAACAAACAAAAAACAACAACAACAAAAAAACAGGTCTAGATGATTTTATTTCTTTTCATTGTATCTTGCATCAGGAAAATCTGCATGCTAAAAGCTACTATTTTCAGTGACACTTTGCTACAAATTATAAGTATTGTTAACTATAGTCCTGCAAATGCAACATGGTATCTTCAGTTTTGTAGCATGCTAAATTTGAAAGATGGGGTATTTAGTGTGGGTTTGCCCTATCATTGTAAAGTGTGTTAGCTATCACAGGGACAGGGGTTAGCCAAAATTTTATCTCTGCAAGAACAGATAGTTAAATTTTATTAAGAACAGAATCAGCAGCATGAATTATTGAAAGATTTCTATAGGAATGCAGCATTTCTCTGATATCATGTCAAATCAAAATGACTTGAATATATCTTTGCAAGGTAAACCTAAGTCTATGTATGATATATTGCAAAAATCCAAGCATTTTGAAAAAAGCTATCTCATTTCAAAACATTTCTTCTTCAAAAGGAAATTTCAGATGAACATTTTTCCCAGTTAGCAAAGGTCACTGATAAGCAAGATGATATTATATGCAAATCATTTGAAGAATGCACAGCTGTAATAGACCTATTATTAAATAATTGTAGAATACAAAATGAGGGGCTCATTGACTTTTCATGACATCACACTCAAATTAGCATTTCAGCCTCACCTAGTTGATATCACCAAGGCACCTAAAGTACTACAGATGGAATTGATTGAGCTCTCAGTAGATGATATTTTGAAGTCATTGTTTGATGCTAAGAAAGATCCAGTTGAAATATGGAAACATGCAGAATACCCACACCTTTAGCAAAATGCCTGAAAAATCCTTTCTTGCTGTTCACCCACTTATTGCTGCAAATCTATATACTCCTACCTAACCCAAATCAAGACACCTTTAAGGTCACTAATAACTGATACCCACCTAGAAGATCAACTGAAACTACGGACCTCCATGCTGCAACCAAATATTAAAATGCTTTCCAACAAAAAGCAGACAGGACATAGTAATTAAAATGTTACTTAACTTTAAAATTAACAAATAGTATTCATTTTGTCAAATTAATAAGTATACAGTAGTTAGATTTTTATAAACAAGTGTACATTTTAAGTCTACCTAATTGAAGTTTCTTGAATGCAGCTTTATTTGGATTACAGCTAAATTAATGTGGCTTTCCAACATGAAAAGTTTCCCCACCTCTGGTTTAGATCATTAGATTGAGGATTTCATTACTTATACAGTAAGCATATGCCATTGAGTCTAAAAGACCCATCCTATAGGGGATGCTTACTCACAATGTGGTCCCCTCAGAGCAATTTCACTGGCATTAGTACCCTGCACATTGCAGGCACTAAATACAACCTACTCTGCTTATTGGAGTGCTGAATTCTTTCTGTTCTCTTCTTGCTTCTGTGTCTCTTCATAGTTACAGGTTGAGTAACCTCTTCTTTACTAACCAGGAGACTCAGCTCTCTCTTCACATGCAAACTAGATCACAGGAGAGTGAAAGATTCAGACAAAATAATGAACATCAATAGATCATATAAATAATAGAAACGTGGGTAACTTATAGACTAAGCCAATAAAAACGGCAATATAATAAAGTGACAGGCATGAAAACCTTTTGGAAATATTGTGCTAGGTGATAAGAGAAAATAAATATTCATTATTGCAAATTTCTTTCTACAATACCATGATATAAAAATGTGGGCTGCCTGGGGGTGTATTTATATATTTTCTGAGTGGCATTTATTTTATTAAAACTGAAAACAATTTTAATATTTATACATTAAAGAGTAAGAAAAAATATATATCTATATTATGGGCCATCTATAGCAGAAAATGTAATGCAGATATCTACAAAAATTAGGTGAAAGAAGTCAAGGACTTTAGCTAATGTTTATAGTTTTTGAGAAAGGAGAAAATCAGACAATGTGATGTTATTCATTCTTCCACAATAACAATGTTGCAGGTATGTGCATTCAGAAAGGTGGTCTCAGAGTTCCATTTAGACAAATTAATGCCTTTGTGAACATTAGACAATTAGAGCAAACTAAGCCATACAATGAAAACATTCACAGATCCACTTAAGTATGGGATTCTGAGAAGACTGTGTCTGTGACTCCCAGTAAAGTCTCTGTCCCTCACCTTTTCAACCAGAGGTATTGTAGACAACATTTCTGGAAAAGATTCAAACAGAGAATGTGTAACATAGGTGTGTTCTTTCCTGATAAAAGTGATATTACCTTTAAATTTACTAAAAAGTGATGGCATGAAAAGATGAAAATAGTTGAAAACATTCTTTAAAAACTGATAATGAATGAATGAATTCATATTTAAACACAAGCATGAAAGGTCTTAATACATAACACAAAATATAAATTTTCTTATAGATAATGTTTATGTAACAAATAACATGAAAATTTATACAAAAGTGTTAAAAATATTTGCATTCAAAAAACAAACAGCAAGAAAAAGAAAAGAAAAGAAAAGAAAACAAGAACACATATTATCAAGCAAGGCCCAAAGCAGTAACATGTTGTTGGTCAGTAAGCAGAACCACTGTTGAACAAATTTGTTCTTTATCTGAAAAAAAAGTGCTTTCCTCAGTCAACCCCAGAGGGAAGGGAAGGAGCATTTGTCTTGTCCCTGCAGACCCTGAAGACCCCGCAGGGAGCTCTGAGCTCAGCTGTACCAGCTGCACACAGGCATTGGGGGGCGTGGTCTGGAAGAGGAAGACCACAGTCATTGGCTTGCCTGTGCTTGTGCAGGAGGCACTCAGGGAGTCAGGGTTTTCTGTACAGGTTCCTACCACCACTGATTGTGGCTGGTGGAGGGAAAACTCTCTGATTCTCCAGAAAACAGGGAAAGAAAATGAGGATGCATGACAGCAAATATAATTCACTGAGAAAGATAAAAACATAAAGTGGGAGGTATGTCCAGGTATTGCCTAAGATTCACAAGGAGGTTAGACACATAAATGTCAACAGCAATCTTCCAAAGATCTAAACCCTTCTGTTTACTCGAGGTGCAGGTGGAAATATTGATGTAGGTACAAGGCATGCAGTTTTTTACTTTTCTTTTGTTTTACCATAGAATAATAGCACAATGGCTAAGAGAAAGGGCATTGCAGGAAAATTAGTGTGTGAAATGAAGTATCTTAATAACTCAGAAAGTGTGGTATTTGCAAACAGAGAAGAACAATAGAAAAAATAGAGCTAAAAAAGACATTACCATTTAAGCAAATAATACATAAGAGAAGATGGGAAAATAAACTTTCAATAAATGTTTTAGGAATATAATATGCAACATTAAAAATACAATCTACTGTTACCTTCACATTACACACATTATCCATTCCAAGTGGATCCCAGACCTAAATACAAAAGCAATTTCATATATCATTTATAATTTAATTTAGAAAAAATAACTTCATGACCGAGGTGAATGGTAAGAATTCCTAAACTATAAACCTTTTCTTATATTTACCATACAAGAAAAATATATTCTATAATAACAGTTGTTGTGAGCAAAGATTCTGGACACAGATTGAGTCAAACTCAAGATTCTTCTATTCCCTCCTTGTAGGGCTTTAGCTGAGATTCAAAACTAGGACATGGGAGTGGTAATAGTGCCGCCCTCTGGAGATGTTGTTAGGATTGAATGAACTAATAACACATAAATGTGTGGAATAATATGAGGTCTATACTAACCACTACATGAGTATTTGTTAACACTGAAAACTTTCTCTAAAAATTTGCATTATGCATCATTTGCATCAATTGTAAAATGTATCATTATTTTATATGTCACCATGAAAGAATAAAACCACTGACAAACTGTGACACAAATAATTCTTATTACTCAGAATTTTTAGATTATAAATATTGTGAAAAAGCACCATTTTTCAACTAGCATAAATGTGGATATTTGTTTCATATCACTTCCTTGATTACCTGAGATGGAAAAAATAAGTAAAAATATATTAACGAAGGTATTTGTAAAATTTTCTTATTCCGATCAAACTTCTGAATCACTTTTCAACTCATCTTGGCCACACCTTTCTCCACAGCATCATCATCAGAAGCTTTGGTGATACTGCGTTTCTTGTGAGATTTCTCACAAGAAATCAGAGTGGGGATTAGTGGATGGAGTCAGGCAGTAGGTGTCCAGCTATTTCATTAGGAAGGTTGCACAAAGCTCACATCTGGATTGACCACATTAAGGAACTAGGAAGAGGCAGAGAACTGGAAACTGTATCAAAGTCAACTAAACCCTGCTTCTGTTACAAGCAAGTTAAACCTATATTCAAAATGGTTGCTAAGGCAATATACGATTACAAAATTGTGAAATTTCATAATCTTTGAGATTATCTTTCCAAAAATAATGATAGCCCTCTGCAAGTTTTGGTGCTGATAATATCCAAAATGTGGATGGAAGGTTTCCGATCAAGTTTATTCATACACATATGAGGACAAACACATTATGACTGCCTCACAGCTAATGGTGACTTTACAGTATCATTTCTAAGATGCATCTCTATTTGAAAGATGCAAAAATGTGCACTCTAGCATTAGTGAAATACACTATTTTTATTCCTCTGACTGTATATATTGCAGTGTAAAATAATGGTTGTTCATCTACTCTATTCCAGACTGTTATGGAGGAAACATGCTTAAGTATAATTTCATTGTTGTTCAACTCCACTTACTTTCTACCTAGCCAGTAGAGATACTAGAGCTATTAGTGGACTATGGGAATTCCTAGTTTATACGTGGTATTGAATCTTTATGATTGTATATTGCCTCAGCATACATTTTCCTATGGGACAGCTAGATACAACCTTGGATCCATCCACGAATCCCACTCCCCATGTGTACTGTGCAGATATGCCACAGTGACCACCTCTTACTCATAGCATGACTCTGTGGAACTCATAGTTGCTTGCTCAAAACTGACCAATTAATACCCATAAGAAACCTACCTGGTAATACTCAGGACCCCAATAAAGGGTTTGGGCCACAGGTCCCTTCCTCTTTTTCTGTTTTCTCCTCACCTGCTGGTTGTGGATGTTTGTCTAGGACGTTTCTCTCCTTCCCATCTGCCCTCAGAGGCATGCCGGCCTCTTCTCTCTGGGATCTGTAAGTTACATGCCGTTTCTGTTGTTTTATATGTTTTGTCAAGTTACCTTCTACATGATCATCACCTCAGAGCCAAACTTCTTTCCTCTCAGGCCTCCCCTAGACAGTGGGTATCATGGTAGAAAAAAGATAAACTGGACAGAGGTCAGAAAAGAGTGACAAGGATATCTTGTCTTCCCTATAAACATTTTTTTCTTGCGAAGGAATGACTAGCCATAGGTCAGACACTTGGAATTAGGTCATACACCAGGATAAAGAAGTATTCTTTGATTGAAAACACTATGACTACCTCCCCTGGAGCTCCACCAGAGCAGGGCTAGAGTTTATTAGCCTCTCTTCAGAGAGAGATCTGAAGACCAAACTATAAATAAAAATACAACAAATACAGAGAGGTGATTTTATTAAAAAAATCTTCAAAATTCCCTTGAGAAGGAAGATAAAAATGGTATGGTTTATTTACAGTTTACATGGGAGTGGTAACTCTTTAAAGATTTAGAAAAAAGCTATATATTGAGAATTTCTGCTCTAATCTTAGAAATATGAGCAATGCTCCCTGTAGGCAGCATTCCAAATCTAATTATTCAGTCCATAACAATAATATGTCTATATTTTTTCTTCCCATTAGTCCTTCTAATCACATGAATGGTTATCATACAAATCACTTTATGATCGACCGATATAAAAGCAGATGTATTATGCTTTCCATACAAGTTTCACATAACATATCATCCTAAAAGGCTCAGTTCTTTACCCAGGATTAGAAACAAGACTGCACACTATCCATTTCTATTCAGCATAAAATTAGAGGTTGTATCCAGGGAAATTAGGACAGAGAAATCAATGTAAAACCACAAGATTGGAAAGGAAGGAGTCAAACTATTTCTATCCACAGAAAATGCTAAGATATTTACTAATATACAATTCATTAAAAACAAGTTAAGCAAGATTTCAGTATACAAAAATCAATTGTATTTCTATACACTAGCAAGTAGCACTCTACAAATGAAAATAAGATAATTCCATTTAATCCACCATCAAAAAGGAAAAAATAAATTTAATAAGATATGTGTAAAATATGTACACTGTAAACTACAAAGTATATTTAAGAATTAAAGTCCTAGATAAATGGGGGTAAATCTCATTTTCACTGATCAGAAGGCTTAATATTGCTAAGATGATAATACTTTTAAAATGAATCTATAAGTTCAATGCAATTTATCTGTTTAAAAAATCATCAAAATGCAAGCTGCTTTATTTTTTGCAATAATTTATAAGCTGATCCTTTTTTTCTTTTTTATTTTTTTTTTTTTGAGACAGGGTCTAACTCTGCCACCCAGGCTAGAATGCACTGGTGCAATGACAGCTCACTACAGCCTCAAACTCCTGGGTTCAAGCAATGCTCCTGCCTCAGCCTCCAGAGTATCTGGTACTATAGGCACGTGCCACTATGCCCACCAGTGTTTTTTTGTTTGTTTGTTTGTTTTATTTTTTGTAAAGACAGGTTCTTGCCATGTTGCCCAGGCTGGTCTGAAAATCCTCACCTCAAATTATACTCCCTCCTCGGCCTCCCAAAGTGCTGGGATTACAAGCATGAGCTACTGAACCTGTCCTGATTCCAAAATTCATGAGGAAATGAAAGAGGTTCAAAATAGCCAAACCAATCTAGAAAAAGAAAAAATAGGAGTAATCAACTTATACTTCCTGATTTCAAAAGTTATTACAAAGTGATAGTAATCAAGACAATGTGGCATTTGTTAGTATAAAGATAGACATACAGATTAATGGAATGGAATAGAGTGCCCTTGAATTAACCCTTACATTTATGGTTAACAGCACCATCAATCAACTAGATATAATTAATATCTATTGATGATTTCACCCCAAAATTACAGAAAACACATTCTTCTTAAGGCCACATGAACCATTCACCATGACAGGCCATATTTTTGGCCATAAAATCTAACTAAACACATTTAAAAGAATAGATATTTACAATGCCTGCTCTCAGACCACAATGGTATTAAACTAGAAATCAATATCAGAATGGTAACTGAAAAATCACAAATTACTTGGTGATTAAATGCATTTAAAATAACACATAGGTTAAAAATCTTAACAAATATTTTGAACTAAATAAAAATCCATCTCACCAGAAAATGTGAAATGGGACAAAAACAGAGATTACAGGGAATTTCAGGCACGGAATGCATGTGTTAGGAAAGAAGAAACATTTAAAATAAAAATGAATCAAAGTGTCAATTGCAGAACATTTAAAGGAGGAGGAAATTACCACAATTGAGCAGATGAAAGAAATATTGTAAAGAGAATAAAAGCAAAATAGAAGATAAAACATTAGCATTTTTCAAATTAATATTGATATCTTAACAGTTTCCAGAACACAGAAGATTAACAAGGACCACACAACACCTCAAACATGCCTTTGTTTAAGGGCATGCAGAGGGAACTCTCTCCCTTAAATAGGAGATGCTAATCTTCAAAAATGAAAAACCAAAGGCATACTAAGGCAGGTTAATTTCATTTATTTGCTAAACTGGAAAATATTTTAAATATAAATAACCTACCAATAAGAAACATAGATAAGAAAATATCGTTACACACATAACGCAAAAGGGGATACGCGATAGAAGAAGAAAGCCCAATGTCTGTTGTGCTCACAAGCACAGGAGAAAATCAAGAGGTTTGAATGAAAAAAAAAAAATCAAAGAATAATTAAGAGGATATGCCCACACAAATGGATGAGCATGGGTATGTTTGCAAAGAAACGTTCTGTGAAGACGCTCCCCACTACCCATCGCCCACCGCCCGCAGCCCACCGCCCTCAGCCCGCCAAGCTCCCCTCGTCTTGTCTCACCTGAGCCACCAGCCAGCCACAAGTTGGTTCTCTGCGCAGCTGCGGACCCCTCTCATCCTCACTTCCTGTTAGGCAGTTCTCAGTCAGTGGACGCCAGGTGGCGTTCTGAGCTGGCTGGTCTGAATTTTCTGATTCGTACATCTCACCTACGCAGTCACCTGCAAAATGACTGAAGATACAGAAACCTGCACTGGGGTGGTGTTTGGGGTTCTCAGCGGTGGAGAAAGGGAGGCTAACAGGAGCATCCAAGTCTGTGAATCTGCCTGTCCACTGGTTTGGGGACTTTCTCTGCCCCTCTATGCAAGAAATCAAAGAGTCCACCCAATATCAATAGTTTTTACTGAAGAAATAAACCAAACAATGGGATGATGTTCATACTTGCACAGTAACAAAGTATCTGGTCTGTGCTTTCAGAGGAAGTTTTTGGAGAACACTAATAGAGATTGTATACCATCTGACTTTTCTAACAAAAGTGATATTCCCATTCAATTAATGAAACAGTGGTGCATGAAAAAATGAAAATATTTGAAAAGATTCTTTGAAAAATGATTATGAATGCATTTTTAAATGTAGGCATAAAAGCCATTAGTATGCAATGCAAAATACAAGTTGTTTGTAGATGATATTTCTGTGTATCTCCAAAGGTAAATTTATACTTAAGTGTTGAATATATTTGCATCTCAAAACAAAAAGCAAGAACAAATATTACAAAGCAAAGTCTGAGCGGTTAAGTGTCTTTGGTCAGCAAGCAGAAAGATTGTTGAACAAAGTGGATATTTATACAAAAGAAGAGGATTTTCCAACCGACCCCAGAGAGAAGGCAGTGAGCAGCTGGCCTTGCCCATTCAGACTGCACAGTGAGGCTCTGAGCTCAGCTGCTGGGGTTGGCCCCACCCTTGGTGGGCGTGGTCCAGAGGAGGAGGGCCTCAAACACTGGGGCATCCCTGCTCCCAAGAGAGACACTCAGGAATGTCTGTACAAGTTCCTGCCCTGCTGACAGTTGCTACCAGAGTAGAAAGTTTCCAAGGCTCCAAAAAGCAGGGAAAGAAAATGAGGAGGTTAAATGAAATTCATTGAGAATGTACTAAATGAAAATAAAGTGGGGAGTGTTGTGTGGGAGGATTACTAAGATTCATAAGGATGTTAGAGAGAAAAGCAACAAAAGTAATGTTGTAAAATACTAAACTATCTTTATTCGAGGTACAGCTGGGAATATCGGTGTACGTGCAAGATATGCAAATTTTTATTCTTCCCATGACACAATAGCGCAGTAGTTAAGCGAATGGGATCTTAAGGTAAAATTCTTGTGTTAATGAACTCTCATAATAAGAAGATAGTGTGATATTTGCAAAGAGATAGAAAAATAACCCAATGGTAAGGGAAAGAAATGAGAGCTCAAAAACACATACATTCATATATTTGCAAATAATTTATAAAGAAAAGAAAATGGAGAAAATATGAGTTATCAATAAATATTCTATGAATTAGACTATCCACAGGGGGAAATACATTCTGACCTTTGCACTCACATTATACACAAAATTTAATACAGTATTTAGAACCTAATTTAGGAAAATAACATTCCAAATGACCACGATTTAGGCTAAGGTTCTTAAACTAGACCTAAAAAATGTTTCATATAAGAAAAATAGTATTCTAACATTGTTGATGTGAGCAAAGACTCTGGAGATAGACTGAGTCTAGCTCAAGGTTCTTTGATTCTTTTTTTGTGGGGCTTTAGCTTAGATTCAGAACTGAAACATAGCAGATATTATAGTACTTACCTTTTAAGATGTTGACAGGATTGAATAAACTAATAATATGTAAAGCCTGTGAACTAATAGAAGGTATATACTAACGACTAAGTCAGTATTTGCTAAAACTGACAGCTTTGTCTAAATAATTGCAAGATGTATTAATTGCATCAATTGTAAGATTCATCATTACTTCATATATCACCATAAAAGAATAAAACTAATTACAAATTTGCCACAAAAAATTCTTACCACTTATAATTTCTATAATTACTGGACAAAAACTATTTTCAACTTATCTAAATGTGGACATTTGTTTTATATCAATCCTGTGATTACTTGTGATGGAAACTATAAACAAAATACATTCACAAATGTATTTTTAAAATTTCTCCCATTCAAAGTCACACTCTTCTGAATAACTTTTGACTCATCTTTTCTAGTATTTTTCCCATATTTTCATAATTTTAAATAATCAGAAGCATTGATTATGCTGCATTTGTTGCGAGGGTTCTATTCTACTCTCTGTGAAATTATCTTCCAACCTACATGCAGCCCTTCTGCAAGTTTTGATGTTGATGATATCACCAGAATGTGTCAATGGAAGGTTTTTAGACCTAGTTCATGTATAAGCACTTGAACACAAGAACAACACATTATGACTGTCTTCTGGCAATGATGTTTTCATGATCATTTTTAAGGTGCTTCTGCATTTGAGAGATTTGGAGTGTGCCCTCTAGCATCAATGTGGTATGCATTTTTTTTTCTCTGTGACTGCCCATTCCTCACTGTAAAATCATGGGGGCTCATCTGCTGTATTTTGATCTACTACTGAGGAAACGGTCTTAAATATAGTTTCATATAAGGTAATCAACTCCATTTATCTTCAACCAAAGGATTAGAGACTTAAGAGTTATTAGTAGACTAATTCCTATTTTAAATCTTACAATGAAATCTTATAAGTTTACAATGCCTCGGCATCCACTTTGAATATAGGTTTAACTTGCTCATATCAGAACCAGGCTTTAGTCATCTATGACACCGTTTCCAGTTCTTCACTTTCTCCCAGTTCCTTAACGGGGTCTATCCAGATACATATCACCACATGCTGGTGATCACCCCCTATGGGATAGCTAGGTACAACACTTGTCTCACTCTGCTGACCCCACACCCTGCATAGACTAGGCATATATGCTGCAGTGACCCCCTGTCAGGCACAGTGTGCCTCCACAGATCTCCTGCCTGCTTGCTCTAAACCCACCAATTAGAATTCTCCAAGGGAAGCCTGTAGGAGTAATGTCCTCAATTCTAATAAATTCATTGGCCCACAGGTCACTTCCTGCCCCCTTCTTACTCCCTGCCAGCAGACCAGGACTGCTTCTCCCTCCAGGTTGACCCTGCAAGAAATGATGATGCCCTATTCTCTCTGTATCTGTAAGCAATACACTGCTCCCATGCTTTCAAGAAATCAACACATTTAGCCTGATGTAACTTATAATTAACTTACTTGAAAGTAAGAAAATGCTAACAATAAAATGCCAGCTGACTAACCAACCAAGCAAAAGCACATCATAATGATATAGGTATTTCAAAATGATACAGAAGCCAACTGAAAGACCTAGCAACAGCCTCCACTGAAACAATTAGAGCAACAAAATAAATGAGGTAGTATACGTAGATTGTAAAATAAATATACATGATTCCATACTGACATAAATGAATAAATATGTAATAAATTTAAGAGAATAGAAAAATTGCTCATGATGAGGGATTCCAAATAATGTTTGTAGATTCTCTGCATATAAAGAGGTAGCACATAACTCTCTATATTTTAAGCACAATTGTGCATAATAACTACTTTTAAAAAATAACATTGAAAGTGAAAAGAAATAATTTTACAGAGGAAAAATCTGATAAAAACTACTTCATCTATATGTTTGCAGGCCATTATTCTGTCTTCTTTGGAGAAGTTTCTGTTCATTTCCATTGCCCATTTCTTAATGGGGTTGTTTGATTTTTTCTTGTTAATCCTTTTAAGTTCTAGATAGATTCTTGTTATTAGACCTTTATCAAAAGTGTAGAAAGCAAATATTTTCTCCCACTCTGTGGGTTGTCTATTTGCTCTGATGACAGTTTCCTTGGCTGTGCAGAAACTTTTTAATTTGATGAGATCCCATTTGTTTATTTTTGCTGCTGCGGCAATTGCCTTGGGGGTCTTCCTCAAAAATTCTTTGCCTAGACCAATGTGTGATAGGGTTTTGCCAACATCCTTTTCTAGGATTCTTAAGGTTTCATGCCTTAGGTTTAAATCTGATAACCATCTTGAGTGAATTTTTGTGAGAGGTGAGAGGTAGGGATCCTGGTTCAA